>CABHPP010145926.1:0-43656 GCA_902168425.1 Peromyscus attwateri | reverse complement strand
GGAAGGAAGGAAGGAAGGAAGGAAGGAAGAAAGGAAGAAAGAAAGAAAGAAAGAAAGAAAGAAAGAAAGAAAGAAAGAAAGAAAGAAAGAAAGAAAGAAAGGAAAGAAAGAAAGAAAAGGAAAGGAAAACAGATTTAATTCAAGATTATCATACTAAGAAGTTAGACATAGGCCTGGGGTGGGGATGGGGTGGGGGGTGGGACGGTGGAGCATGCCTTTAATCCCAACACTGGGGAGGCAAAGCCAGGCAGATCTCTGTGAGTTTGAGGCCAGCCTGGTCTACAGACCTACAGAGCAAGATCCAGGACAGGCACCAAAACTACACAGAGAAACCCTGTCTCGGAAAACAAAACAAAACAAAACAAAACAAAACAGAAAAGGAAAACAGATTTAATTGGAGATTATCATACTAAATAGTTGGACGTAGAAAAACAAACATCACATTTTTTATGTGTGAAATAGGTTTACACACACATATAGAGGGTAAAAAAAGAAGGGGAAGTATTTGGGAAGAGGAAAGGAACGAGTGAGGAACCAGGAAAGTATATTTATTTATTTTTTTTATTTATTGTTAATCAGAGAATATCCTGCAACTACTTTCTAGATTACATCCACAGTAATCCCTTCAGGATTTTCAACTCATTTAAAGGTACAAAAGAAGAAAATGTGCTTACACTATAAGCAGAATTTTTAAAGTAGGATCTCAAAGACAGGAATGTATGTGTCAGAGGTACAATTACCAGAAACTTCTGATGGTAATACATACACTAATGTTTTTATTGTTCTTTTAAAGATTTTGATAATTATCTTAGAAACAACTTCCAGAAAATGAATAATTTGAAAAATGAAATCCCCTGTACCAACCCTGGCACCTATCTCGTCATATAGATCTTCACTTAATCATATATTGGTCTTGTAGATATAAGTGAATCAGTAATTTATTAATCACTCTTCACAATCATAAATGATTTCATATTTTATAACCTTGGTAACCCACTCAACTACTATTTTGAGGGCAATTTCCTGATTAATCGGGCAGCCTCATGAAATAAAAATTCTTCTCTGGTTAGTTATGATAGCAAATACTAAGTAACCTAAAATTTTTTAACTAAAAATTAACTCTATACTTAGAGTTGCTTTTAAACTTGCAACAATCAATGTTAGCCACTCTGTAAATTGTATTAGAATTAGAAGGACATTATCTACAAAGATGGCTGAAAAGTCTCGCCTATCTTCATCATCCTGCTTATAGGGGTATCTCTGGGCACAAACTGAATCACAAGTGAGTACCTGATCGTATGACATATGAACTACATTTTCCTTTGGCTTAATGGAAAGTGTTTAACATTTTTAAAAACAGACTTTCAGAGTATACCAGTAGAGTAACATAGGATAAACATCCAGTAGATGATGGGAAGATAAAATAGGCTCAGAGAAAATAGCTGAGTTATACTCAGGTCAGGAGACTAGAACCCATAACAAAAGCCTATAGTCTTGGATTAGAGACCTATTTTCAATGCTGTTTTATCTGAATCTGCTTTTTCTGTAGTTCTAGCCAAAATACGAATTTTCATAGTTTTTGTGAACCATGATCTAAGTGGTTCCAAAATAACTTTCCTACTACTGAAAGTAATTTGTGACAAAGCACAAGTAATTCAAACATTCTTTACTTAACTCCTGGTTACACAGCATTTTAGTCATTTTTCTCATTGCTTGGACCAAATGCCTAACAGGGAAAGCTTAGGGAGAAAAGGTTTTATAAGAATACAGTCTATAATATTAGAAGACAGAGGGACAGCAGCAGGAAGTAGTTGCTTATATTTATATTGCCTCTTTGGGAAGCTTCTAAATACCAGGTTTTTGCAGGAAACTTGAACAAATAATCTTACTATGGCTATTCCCCCTTCTTCACTAAGCTGAGCTCATTAAAGAGGCTGAATTAAGTGATATGTATCACTCATCTCTCATCTTTCACTTTACAGTTGTATTTAACCAAGAAGGACCACTCACAGGTTATAAATAAAATAGAAACTATGTAGATATTCATGTATTCTACATTCTTTCTTACCTTATGGTGCCTAAACACTTTCCACATACCATGATGGGATGTCAGATTCCTTTTGAGCTTGTATTCTTTAAACATTCTTTTCACTCTGGAAGTGTTAACATTTCATCTTTTCTAGTTAGCAAAGTTGGTAGGCTCTAGCTCTGACAGACTATGTGGTGAAATCTCTGGTAGTTTCTATAAACACTTTCATTAAACTCTTTTCAGATGGACCAACTCAGCTCTACCATCTGTGTTTCAGAGCACTGAAAGAAACAATACTTCTCGTGTAGCCACGGATTTCCATTTTTTTAAATCATGTTTTAAGGTTAACTCTTTGACAAATTCTCACTTTCTTTTTACAGTGCTTCTAGACCATTAAATGGATCTTCACACAAGCCACATTCACCAAAGTGGTGATAATGAACAGAATGTGGGAAGCATCATTTTACATAAGAAAGTTTTAGTTAGGTTTCATAAGTCAGTTTTCCCCACACATCAACCTTCTCTTTTTAAATATGCTTTTTAAACCAATTATGTTCATTTTCTTTTCTTTTCTTTTTGATTTTTTGAGACAAGTAACAGTATGTATAACAGTCCTAGCTGTCCTGGAACTTGCTTTTTAGACCAGGTTGACCTCGAACTCACAGAGATCTGCCTGCTTCAGGCTCCCAAGTGCTGGGATTAAAGGCATGTGCCACCACCGCCCAGCAATTATGTTCATTTTCAATCATTCACATCATCTGTTTGTACAATTCCCGCATATATTTTTTGATTTCATTGCTTCTCCTGATTTTCATTTCCTTGTCTACGTGGGTAGAATATTGTTTATATGGATACTACATAAACTTAGCTGAAGAACATAGCCCCATCCTTGGTAGACAAATTACGACATCAATCATGACTAATGCACTTACGGTAAACAGTGAATAAGCATCTAAGCCTTCAAAACTGTATCCATTCTCATTTGAAAAATAATTTGCTGATTCCATAGGGAGACTCAGAGTAATACAGAGCAGTAAATAAGAAGTTTACGCCATGGACAAAAAAAAAAGGTTTTTATATTAACTTCCTCATCTTTTATATAAAAAAAATTGGACCCTAGATATGAAACAGACTAAATATTCCTTTCCCATTTGATGGCACAAGAGAAAATCAGACATCAGCTTCAGAAGAGATTGTATATATTTCTATGATGGAGTTCACTGGCAGGGGTAAGTGAATGGGCATTCTAAACGGTAGGGACATGCTTAGGGTCCATCTTCAAAGGCAACCTTTATTGCAGGTGGTCCAGGATCTTCTATCAGGAATTTTCAAGAGAGGATGTTACCTTTAGGAGAAGAGTTATTTGATGAATTATTTAAGTATTACTGAAAAGATATATTCAACAATGAGAAACTACTAACTTTGAAGAGGCCATTTAAAAACCATTTCCTGCATCCTATAGTTATAATTATGGAGAACAATCCACTTTGTTTTATTTTAATCCACCAGAACACAAATATATTTCAGAAAGAAAGTGAAGAGCATGATGTAGGACGCACCATTTTGCAGGACCTGAAAGGTTTATCAGGCTTAAAAGCATGATTTGTTATTGTATTTAGAGTTCTGCTATACTTTTTACCTCCTAAAAGTCATTTTATATACAATTTTATTTTTCTAATTTTCTCCAGCAAAGGTCTCTTTAAAAAAAAATACCCTTTGCAGTAGGATCAGAATCCATCCCTGGTGCATGAGCTAGCTTTTTGGAGCACACTACCTATGGTGGGACACCTCACACAGCCTTGAGGAAGGGGGGGGCAGGAGGAGGGAAGAGGGGGATCTGTGATAGGTATGTAAAATGAATAAAAATTTTTCTTAATAAAAAAAATGCCCTTTGAAACTCTTGAATCACTCACCTCTAAGAAACAGATAATAATCTTCACTAAAAAAAAAAAAAACAGATCTTTATTTATTCTCAAAACACCCTGTGCTTCTGTTAAAGACTGTCTCTCAATCTATGCGTCCTTCTAGATCAATGGTGGTTTATTAGAACCCTGTCTCTTTTCTCTTATCAGTATGCTTCCCAGCTGTATGTCAGGCTCCATTCAGCCAGAAACTAGTAAATGTCAAATACAGACCTTCAAAAGGAGTTTGATGAAGAGAACTCTTCATCTAATATGAGAGTGTTTAGAATAAATTTAGAATACAAAATCAGGTTTTGGCTTCTCTCCATTTATGCTGTTGTTTACTTATTAAGAGATTACTATATCGTGTACAATATATCTGTTCACAAGACAGTGTTTCTACCTATTGTTAACATATTAAAAATTTGACCATATCTCAATTTTATATCATCCTAGATTAATTAGGTTAAGAATTGTCACTTTGCAAAAACTACCAGTTCATTTTTGTTATTTTTTTCTTAAATACTTGCTATCAGACAATGCCATACTTATTTTTTAAGGCTTAATTCAAAAGGAAAATTCGTAAATGAGAAATTAATAATTTTGAAGATTCCGATTAAAACATGTTCTGTTTCCTTTGATTTTTTTATCATGTATAATAATATACTTTGTTTGAAATTAATCTACACAGAATAATGTAAAATCCAGAAAGAATACTAACACATATCAATTCCGATTATATGAGAGCTAAATGAGCCACATCATAGAATCTGATGATATCTCTTTATAAATTAAGAAATCAATGAAAAGACTTGATTACATTTACTGATAACGATTAATAGAGCCATGAACATTCAATAACCTTTTATCAAATTCATAAATTATATCAACATAATTTCCACTATCTTCTTGTTATGCATATAAAAATATTAACACATAATACACATATTCCTAAAGTATAAGATACATGGCATACTAATGCATTGATTTATCACAAATTATTCCTTAACTATAAACCTTAAACACTTAGTTTCCTAAACAGTTCTGAGTTCTAAAGTAGCTCTTACAACACAAACCTCCCAAGATAATGTAAGGCATCATTTGGAAAGTTTTACTTTATATACTACAATTAACTAGATTTCTGCCTGTAATTAAAAGTGCATGCTGCATGACTAGGTGTTCAACAACACTGTATTGAGGTTTTGCTGTGTACCATATACTAGGTTAATGTGAACAAACAAAATCTGTGGAATTTATATTCTAACATGAGAGAGTAAAATTAGATTGTAATATAAATACTGTAAAAAAATGTAATGTGTTGAAAACCCATGTCTGAAGATCTGGTAGGTGTGGTAGAAAGTGTATATCACATGAAAATGCAGTGTATGATGTCACATCAATTTGGCGTCTGCTCTCTGCTGTCATTTCTTTACAGACTTTACTTAGCTCTCTCTAGGCCTTATTGCTAGAATCCCTTTGCTTCAGGACTAATGTCAGTCAGTTTCAGTTTTGCACTGAATGGAAGAGTTTAATATTAATTTAATGACACTTGCTAGTGATTAGCATATGAGAAGCTATGAAACAACTGGAAGGCATAGAACATAGACAATTATAATTAAAAGATAAGCAGAGACAAAGTGTTGGTACAACCTAGGCAAATGTAACAGGAAACATTTGGACAGTCTAGCAATAGGAAAAGTACTACTGTATCAGATTGATACAAACACAACACTAGCCCAATAATAAATAGCGTATGAACATCAGTGATATTAGCACTCAATCTCTTCAAGATACACACAGACAAATTCTTGGAACCTGGTTGGTTTGATTTCAGTAGAGGGGTTCACTTTTAAGCCCCATCGTAAACGGAATACTTGTATTTCTATGTGAATGTCAAGTGGAACTTTCCTAAAGGCTATGTCTAAAAGTAAATCCGTTGCTTCACACCCAACTCTCCACACCCTTGTTGACCTGCCTCCTTCTGTTCTCTTCTGTACTGACGTCCTAAGCAGCAGAGAGATAATAAGTCCCCCATATGTCCAGAGTTTTGGCTGCTTGAAGCACATGGTCAACATTTATCTAAGAACTTCCTTGACTCAAGTGATGGGAGCTGATATATCAAATTTATGCTCCATCCCCAGAGGTAGTTTATATCTAATCAAATACCAGTGCAGAAAACAAAAGCCTAATCGATTTTGCAAATCTTTGTACAATTTGGAGTTGAAGTCTTATGCCTGTGTTCCTGGTAATCAATCAATCAATCGATCAATCAATCAATCAATCAATCAGGGAAAGGGGTCCTTATTTGCAACCAAGTCATACTCATATTACCCTTGGTCTATCTTTCTTCCCTTACTAACTAGAGTAGTGTTTCTCTCCCAGTAAAACACCTGGGTGAACTGACACCTTGGATTCTATACTCTGGAGATTTTGGCTGAAGGGATTCTGTGAATTGTTGTCTTCAGAAGTCCTTGTGAAAGTAGAATTTGTTGTAGAATCACCAGCTGTGTAGCCGGCAATGAGAATCTTGTCAAGGATGATATATAGACTACTGACAGTCCCTGGAAAACTGTAACGGCACAAGCGTTATGCATTTCACAGATGTTGAAGTATCTTAGTCATGGGCACAGTGGGTTCATATATTCAGCAGTGTATAGGGTAGGACACCCACAACCAACAAGTAAATTAAGGGGAATATAACAAAAAGTAACCGCAAGTTGAGAATTAAGAATCTAGAGCAAGCTCACCCAGTTAAAACAGGATTATTTCTCAGATGTGTGCCAATTTTTAGATGAAGAGCTTAACAAGGTCTGGGGAGATAGCTCAGATGACTGAATTTAAGACCCATCCACCATAAAAAAGCTGATGTGTCAGGATGTGTTTGTAAGCCAGGCACGGGGAGAGAGGCAGTAGTATGCTTGTGGTCTGTGAGTAAGCCAGGCAAGCTGAATCAGCAAGTTAGGTTTAGCTAAAGGCACTGTTTCACAAAAAGAGGATGGAAAGTGATTGAGGATGTTGACTCGTAGCATGTGTATGCGTGCGTGTACACACACACACACACACACACACACACACACACACACACAGAATTTATACTTTTAGGAATCAGGACACAACAATACAAAGCAAGTACTTAGATTTCAGTGGGCCAAATGAAATGAGAGATAATCTTATGGCTCTTTACCTACTGTTTGAGTATATAATTGAAGATAAATAGTTAATCAGTGGTAATATGCTGTTAGTGTTTTCTTTCCTGGATTATAATGATCATAGAAGTATAGGCCATATAAGAAGGTTCAGACTATTAAACCAACCCCAGCCAAGAGATAAAAGAAGATGTATTAAAATACCTAAAGATGTAAGAATATACACTTCACTTGAAGAATGAAATGGTTCTCTAGACAACTCGTATCTCCTTTAAATTCAGCAGTTTTGCTAATATTAAAAACAGATGACTCATCCCCAGCACAAGTGAACTATTACAAGTTTAACTATAGAGTTAACTCTAAGTGAGGGCAATGTGTCAGGTGTGGAATCCTTGTTACAACAAAAAAAAATGTCAAGTGCTTGGTACATGATCATTGATCTGGTAAGTCCTTTTTCCACTTCTTAACAGGAAGAGCCAGAAGCATTTATAACCACCTAAGAAAGAAAATACCATTCACATTAATAGTCTTGCCACAGAATCTGTAAACACTGCTCTCTGTCACAAAATAGTTCAAAGAGATAGCGAATATCTGGGTACAGTGTAGAATAATACCACATTCATCCAACTCCATTATATTGCTAACATGTTGATAGGATCTGTTGGACAAAGAGTATTAAATGAATCAATAGCCTTATTATATCATGTATTCTAAAGAAAGAGAGTTACCCAAGAGTAACTCCAGCTCTAGAATGCTAGAACCTCACCCTCAAGGTAAAAACACATTTGCATTGCAAGTTGAATAAAAACTATAGTTTTATAGTGCTTCATAAGGTTTTGTAGGTTCTATGGTCTATCCAATCTGTGGACTTTCTGACATACCCCCATCTCTATTCTCTCCAATCACACTCCTTTCTGGCCTGTTCTAGGAATGTTCTCATAGCAACACCCTTGCTAATTACTCTACTGTCTGGAAATCTCCATTCCCACTTACTTATCACTAAGTTTCTTGCTTTCTTTTAATACTATTTTTTAAAATGATGCCAAACTTGTACTGTAACATGCATTCATCCACAGTCCTCTCATGCCAAATAACTTCAGTCTAATTTTCTATTTATTAATTATTTAAAATACTGTGCCTTATAATGTGGACAATATTTTACTTATTTTAAGTGCTTCAAATTGAAATATTTATCTTTTTGTCCCTGATAAAATGCAAAATAATTTTTCTTTCATTTATTGATACTTCCACAGAGTCTTGAACATTTACTCATATATCAGAGGCTGAAAGATTTTACAAAAAAATGTTTACGACTTATATTTTTGAAGAACTGTGTGTGTGTGTGTGTGTGTGTGTGTGTGTGTGTGTGTGTATGCGTGTGCCTGTGTAGAACAAAATAGAGTGGTGAATCTCTAGAAGTTGTTGTTAAAGGAGGATTTTGTGCACTCCCTATATAGGTTCTGATATAGACACACTTTTCCTCATGACAGCAGAAATCGCTCTTCTCTGTCTAGCCATCTCTCCAACCTTTCAGTAAATTTTATGGAATGAATTGGAAGAATAAACTTGGATTATAATAGTCTTAAATAAAAATATTTTCATTAGGGAAGTTTTGAAGGCAAAGTTAAGTTTTTTATGTATATCGGAATAATAATCCCCAAGCATATATCTTTACCCACAGTGACACAAGAAATCAATAAGTGAGAGAAGAGAAATTGGTGTACTTGTAAGACAATATGTAAAATTAATAAGTCCTTTGAGTACCCATTTAATATAATGGGGTCTCATCTTCATAACACAACATAAATATTATACATAGCAAAGACCTGACATTCATAAAGGAAATGCCATTGAAATACGTTCCATGTGTACTCAATGTTTGAAGAAGATGGTGCATGTTTTCATTATTCTTTTTCTGTACAATTCAAAACAGATTAACAGATGAAAGTATAAATGATTAATCTCCCACTTATTTAGAAAATATTCATATAATTTTGGACTTTTGTCTACACTAATTAAAAGAATACAAAATGTCACACAGTGAAGTCTCAATTATCAATGTATAATTTTCCAGGCACTGTGTTGTGTGACATGTGTTTTAAATCATATGGTGTGCTGTGCTAAGAAGAACATTTCTGAGTGTCAGATTCTGTTTCCACCCCTAACCTCTGTCTATCCAGGTGTTCCCACATGTGTCCATTCACCACCTGCAGATTCTGGAATTGGCAACTCTAAAACTAATTCAGACTCAGCAGAATATAGGAGAGAGGTTCATCCCATGGCAATATCTTAACAAAACTATAAGTAAGCCTTCCAAGAGGGCTGAGATGTGATCTCATCCTTTGGCACAGGAGCAGAACTCTATGTGGGCAGCTCTTGGTACCAAGGAGGAACATAAAGTATCAGCTTGAAAAGCTAAACTTTCCAGACTCCTTTGAGAATAATATTATTGCTTTAAATGTTCTGTTTCCTGGGGTTTAACCAGAGACATGTATTTTATTTATCATGACTTCCCATTCTAAATGGAACAAAATCAAACAACAAGAAAACAAAAAATACATCTCAGAACATCACCCAGTGACATTATTGACAGCTAAAAAATCTCTTTCTCACAAACTAGAGAAAGTACCATGGTTAAGGCACAAATGTTCTTTTGTTTTAATTCACTTATGAAACCACTTAAAAAAATTGACAGTCTAAGTTTTTGAGAAGTTCTGCAGATTTCCTGAGCTTAATGAGACAGAGCCCCTTAAAGTTGTGGAGAAGTCTCTGGAAATATTAGTCTACATAATACAAACTTTAGGATGTTTTATGATGTAAAAGACAAATTCACTGGAAGTAGTAGTGCAATTGTACTGGGGTCCTAATGATTAGAATTACCGAAAACATAGACACCTGTGTCTCCATCCCTCATGGCGGCTCCTGCTATCTCCCTACCCACTACATTGAAGAAAGTAAATGATGGGCTGGAGAGATGGCTCAGCCGTTAAAGGCTAGGCTCACAACCAAAAATGATTTTTTTAAATGGTGTTAAACTTAACACATGAGATACTTCAATTTTTTTGTCTTTTAAAACTCCCTATGTCCAGTCTTTCTCAGTACTATAGTTAAAAATTTAAAACCAAAACCTAAAAATAAGTAAATAAATAAATAGTCAAAGTTCTCCTGGTGCCTCTCTTTGCTAGGTCCCCCTGAAGAATACATAAACATTACTATCCTAAACTACATCTTTGGTATTTCAATGTATTCCCTTTTTGCTCCCCTGACCCTAAGTCAAGGCAGTGCCTTCTAAAGATAAACACAACAGTGTCCTCTATTTGAATCTTTAGGTATGTTTTCCATGTGTGGTAGAAATTTAATGTACTTAAGTATTGCATCTGATAACTTCAGAAGAATTTACTGCCTGTTTTATAATTTAATTAAGGGTAAAAGATTATGATTAAAACTAATTTCATCTAAATTTAATATATATAAAGAGTTGCCTCATCCATTAGACAATACTGTCTCCATTTACTAGTGGTTTCTGCTTTATTCAGACCTTCTGCACTCATTCTTCACATGGTAGCCACTTAACGCGACATAATAAATCCATTGTTATCAATTGCATTGGTCTATTTTAATTTCTTGAGATTCACTCATTATCTGGCATCTAGTAGGATTTATTTCCGTGTTCCTTTAATATTTATCTGCTTGTGTCCCTTTTGAAGGTCCCCCAGCCATGATGTAGTGTTCTCTTTGTTTCACACACTTCTAGTTAGGGCTGGAAAGTAGAAGACCCTCTATAAATGTACATTGGCTGAAGTGATGATAACAAATTATAAAACAATATAACCCAGGCTTGATCATTCCTAAATCTTCTTTTCTAGTACAAACTATGCTGCTCTTTTCTTAGCATGATCATTTCAGGAATAACGCACAGTATGAGTTATGCAAAGTTGGCATGCTGCTTCATAGATTACCATTTGTTAAGTGGTTGATCATACAGAACATTGATAGCTAATACTGAGTTGATTTTCTAGCAGAAAGTTAAAAAAAAAAAACATTTTTTCCAATGACTGCCTTATCTGTTCTACCAGTTTTTGTCTTTGTTTTTGTTCTTTTGAATTCATTACAGGGAAAAATAGACAGTGTGTGAATAAAGAGTGCCATTCATATATCCTCTAGATATGTTTTACACGTGTTGGTAGAAATTTAATGTCGAGTATTGCATCTGATAACTTCAGAAGAATTTACTGTCTGTTTTATACTTTAATTAAGGGCACATATGCAGTGTATGTACAGAGTTATGGGTAAAAGATTATGATTAAAACTAATCTAAAGTTTTAAATATAATATATTGCTTTAAAGAGTTGCCTCATTCCTTAGACAATACTGTCTCCATGAGTTAAATCACATGCCTAAGGTCTACTAACTACATAGGGAACATAACTTTGATCAAAGCCAAAAACTTCAAGTACACCTCCTTTCTGCTTTAGACGTGCATTGCTTCATTCCATGTGTTTGTTGATCATCCTATACATATTAAGCAAAATATAAAATACTATAGAAATATACAAATTATATTTGTACATATTTATAAAACAAATTATGTGTATGTTTGTGTATATCATTGCATTAATTTTCATGTTATATCAATAATTAGGCATTATTCACCCCATTTTTGTGTGTTGAGCCTTAGGCTTAAGTACTATAATGACTTGAGTTAATTTCTGTTATCTTTTCTTCAAAACTCATGCCAAACACCATTCAAATATCTTATGTTTATTTTCTGAATATTTTGTTTTGTTTCTATTTGGTGTATATTCATTGGGCAAAGTGATGGCATGTTCCATAAGGACAATTTCAAGGAATTTAACTATAGTCACTCACTCCCTCTCCTTCCATTCTTTTATCTCCCTTCATCCCTTTCCCCCTTTTGTTAGTTTTTCCTCTTTCACTCGTTCCCTTCCGCTTTAATGTCATAGATATGCATACCTCGTTTTCTATTTAATAAAGAATCACATGCCCCCCCACCCAAAATGAAAGAAACCTCTATTATCTGTCTTTCTTTATTTCATTTAGCGTCTTTAATATTGTTTCCTCATTATTTTTGTGGATATCTAGTTTTGGGGTATCTTCTAAATTTGTTTCCTAAAAATATCATATTCTACGATTTATGTGGAGACTCTTCTCTCGGGAGGTGTACAATAAGCTTCAGCATCACATTTTATTGTAATATTTTCTTGTGTGCATCATTCTTTTTCAGGCTTATTCTGTGTGATCTCCCAGAAGCAGAAGAACATCTTGTCACCGAGTGCTATCAATTCAGTGTTCAGCTAGATAAAACCGTACACGTGGCATCCGAACAATAGCAATGATATGTTCTGTTCTTAAAATAGCTTCAGTCACATGTACAGTACACCAAAACTGTTCAAGTGTTCCCAATACTTGTAACGCACAGGACAAAGAAGAATGGACTAAGATAACTCACTATTGAGCACACTTACCTTATATTATAGTCTTGACCTTGCACATTGACCAAAAAGCTGACCTAGAAGACTCTCCCATTTGTTCCATTAACTCTCTGTGCTTGAAGTAAAACCTAATGACCTCTGGACTGTTTCAAACAAAAGGCCATGGCCATTCTGTCTCCAACACCTTCATTAATGCCATAGACAGTAGAAGTGATGGGGAACTTCATCTTCCATTCTATTCTGAAATTTTATTGTCTTTATTTTGTATTCGTCCATGGAATAATAAGATTTTATTTGTATGCTGTTTCATTTGTTTCAAACACAAGATCTGACAACCATAGTGGTGATTGATAAGTATTTCTTCATTCTTAAACGCTTTCCATGACATCCGAAGGCAGATTTAAACCCTGACTTAAAGCTTTGATGAGTAGTTTGATAGATGGTGCCTTAACAAACATATACTTCTTTCAGTTGTGGAATGTGAAATGCCCAAGACCACAGTATGTAGATAGTTGAGAATATGATTTCTAGGTTGGTGGTTGTTGTCTCCTTCAATACACAAGGCAGAGATCAGAGATCAGATGGCTGGACACTGTTTCAGAAGGCAAAGATCTGGTTCTCCCCCCCCCCCCCAGTTCTCCATGTAGTTTTGGTACCTGTAGACCAAGCTGGCCTCTAACTCATAGAGATCTTACTGGCTCTGCCTCCCAAGTGCTGGGATTAAAGGCATGCGCCACCACTGCCCGGCAAAAATCTGTTTCTTCAGGAAATTGTTCCTTTATGTCCCAGTTTCTTCCCAAATACTACTTAGGAATGACATCACATTGAGTCGGCATTTAGCATGAGACGTTTAATGGAACACAACACTTTTTCCTATGAAGATTAGTCTAGAGAGCAACTTGCCTTTTTTCATAATTTTCCATTAGCTCTGGGGTCTGTTTCTTTGAAAGTTATTTAAAATAGTAGTAAAAATTAAACAACTGTACACCCATGCCACAAAATGTGTATTCATAGTCATGTAAAAATCAATGCAGGATATACATTATAATGGACAAGGGGTATTGCTTTGAATTACCTCTTCTGTTCCTTTAGTCATTGTTTTGAATAAATAACTTTAAAATATTTCAATGGAACTGAAACTTCAGACAAGAGATATTATGAATAGATGAAAGGTAGGTCAGTAGATAGACATGTAGATATATAAAAAATGACTTTACCAATTGCAGTCAAATTGCTCTTCTTAATTTGATGTTTTCCATTATTTAGACACAAAATCAAGTCAAGGATGAATGTAGTTACAGTAGCCATTCTATGAATAATGCATAGGATTATTTAACTTTTCCATTACAAAAAAAATTGTTAGTGAACACATCAAGTAATCACTCAACCAAAGAGCCAGGTCATATTATTTTAATGATATACATTCAAGATTCATTTTAAACATGTCCAGTTTCACGCAAAGTGACTGGATAATTCAACAGCCCACCTGCAGAAGGTCCCTGATCACATAAAACTTGTAGCCAAAGACTTATTTCCCATTCACTTTAGAAGCAATTTAAGCATTGAGTTTAACGTTTAAAGGCAGCTTGAGTTCCAGATACACAGATGCCTAATTTTTATGTTGTATTTTTATAAGACTGTGGTTCAATTTATGGGCTCTTGTGAACAAATTCTCAGTTTCGTTTTTTGTAGAAACAGACAGATAAAAATTTGAGAGCCCAGGTGTGTATGTTTTAAACAGTTCCTGGTTACTTTTAATTCAGCTTCTGGTAAAATTCAGATCTGATTATTTGTTTGCAGATAAGTATATGATAGACACATGAAGTTGTTTTATTTGCTTAATATCTAAATCAGTATATTTGCCTAGGAAAATGATTATGTTTCATCAGATTAATTTTACTTTTAATTTCAAATTATATACTGTATAATTATTACTATTAAAGTATACTAAAATTTTTAACAAAATAGTACATGAAATTAGAAAAACAATAAAAGGCTCAAGGTGAAACCTAATTCTACAAGTAAGTAATGAAATTCAACAAAACTCAAAGGTTGTCCTTCCACTAAAATTGACTGGCTTAATAGCAATGATGACTTAATATTTCAAACTTAGTCAGACCACATTGTAAATAACTCACCAATGGGCATGTTCTCACTTGTCCCATTCTAGGTCTTGAGAACATAATTAAGACTCTAGTGGTACTATAATTTTGAACATTGTAGAGATGATAAAATTAATTTAAAAATTAAAATTACAGATTGCTATGTTTATATAAGTTCATATACATTAAGGCATAGTATATTCTGCAAAGAAAGTGTAAATTATGTTTTCAGCAGGTAAATGGGTGGAATTTGAAAAGATCATACTAGGTAAGGTGACCAAGACCCAGAAAGACAAACATTGCATAGTATTTTCTCATCTGAAGCTCCTAGTTCCAAATTTTCAGATGTCAGCACATGACCTGATAAATACAGAAACCAGGAAAGCAAAAGGGAATTATTGTTGGGGGTAGGAATAGGAGGTTTGGGAGATCAACAGAGACAAGAATACCAGTGTACTAGTGATCTGAAGGAAAGAAAGAGTGGGGTATAATTTAGAGTGGAGGGAAATAAATACTGAAGAAGGAAAGAAAGTGAAGTAAGAGTAAGGATGTCTGAAAAAGTCATAAAGTGCCATAATGTTAACAACTTAAAAATGCCTATAGCACAAGTAAGTCAGTATATAAATACACCTACATACCTAAGTGAAAATTTCCCATCTGTGCTGACAATGCTCCTTCCAAGAATCATAGACATCTCATAAAAAACACACCACCAGGCATGAGAAGCCTTCTTTTGAGTTTTGGTCAAACTGAGCAGAAGAATAACAAAATTACCAACTATTGCCATTGCGCTTCATTGCCCTCCAGAGGTGGAAGCTAATCCTTATTACTGAGGACACCATGCACTTCAGACACAAGGCCCAGAGTCCCCAGAACTTGAGCTGAATGAGTAATTCTTCCCTGATGACTATCTTTTCTGCCACTAGAAAGCACTGTACAAGTTTCAAAGGAGGTTGTCAATCAACAGTCTTATACAGCTATGATGCCAGTGAACCACAGCAGTAAACAGTATGATGCTATAAGCCTAAGGGTACTTACTGTAGCAGCATGCATACCTTGGCAGTAACCAATGACTCTCTAGTTAGACTTAAGACTCCCTGAATAAAAGGGAATTGATGCCTTGTACCTAGCCAACTAGCTGGGGCTAGTGGAGTCATAGATCTTAAAGGAGAATGTACAATTGACATTTTACTGAACCAGCATCATCCAAAACAAGGTTTTAAATATTTGTGCTTGTATCCACAAATAAATGCAGTTCTCACCCCTCACCAAAGAAAATTTTCCTTGCAGCAGTGGCAGACCATTATAGAAAATCCACAACCAAGCATAATGTAGAGCTGTTGAACACAGTCACAGAGAAAATGTCTACAATACAACATCCAAACTTAAGGTTCAGTGATTATTATGGAAGAGAGGGGCAGAAAGATTGTGGCAGTCTAAGGAAGAGCATTTTTTTCGTCTCTCAGAAGTATCAAAAGCTACACCCATAAGGTCTCACCAATATGATTGCCTAAACATGAGTTGAACAAAGATGACATTAATAATAGGCATGTTCAGCAGGTCTCAACCCTGCACAAAGAAGTACAGGCAACTAATACTGTGATTGGAAAAATTAAAAGAAAAGAGATGGATAAATTCCTTGATAGACTGCACTTACTAAAGTTAAATCATGATCAGCTAAACAATTAAGTAGACCTATAACCCCTAAAGAAATAGAAGCAATCATTAAAAATTTCAAAAGCCTGTATTTTTCTGAAGGGAAATGGAGGAGGAGTCTTTCCAGGGAGAGGACAGTGGGCAGGGACTGGGAGAAGTGGGGGGTAGGGGAAACTGTAGTCAGCATGTAATCTATGAGAGACAAATAAATAAAAAAACACATACATAAATAAAATATGCATACTGTTTTTACTTCTGTTTAACCCTGCATTTCCTGCCTCCAAACTTTTGCCCCTCAAGTTTAAGTACTGTTTAATAGCTTTTTTTTTTTTTTTTTTGAGACAGAGTTTTTCTGTGTAGCTTTGCACCTTTCCTGCATCTCGCTCTGTAGACCAGGCTGGCCTTGAACTCACAAAGATCTGCCTGCCTCTGCCTCCCAAGTGCTGGGATTAAAGGCCTGCGCCACCACCACCTGTCCATTTAATAACTTTAGTATGTTATATATTTTTACATGTAATGTATGTATGTGTGTGTGTGTGTGTGTGTGTATGTGTGTATGTATGTATCTTGTGAGCTGATAAATATATAAATACGACATGCTGTGTTCACTTAGTATTGCTTGTAGGTATACGATTTTAGAGTTGGCAATTTGGCATTGGGTAACCAGTTAGGGTGCTTGTCCCAGGGGAGATTAATTCTCTTACAGAGTCATTAATTCCCTGTAATTTTGTATCTAAGTGTTGAACCCTGTGAGATTTTCCCCATCCACGTTGGCATAGCAACTGATGCTTCAGATCTTATTTAGGTAGTCATATTGTAGAGATTTCATGGCTGTTGCTTCCCTGCCGTGTCAAGGTGACATAATCTCTCAGTATAGTTCTTCCATCTTCTGGCTGCTTTTATACTCTTCTTGCCTTTTTTTTTCTTTTTCAAATATTCCCTGAGACTTAAGTATACGCATTGTGTTATAGATGCATCAAATGAAGCCTGACACTCCCAGAGTCAGTCATTCCCTTAAGTTTGACTACTTGTGCCTTTCTGTAATGGTCTTTGCTTGCTGGGAAAAGATACTTCTTTGATGAAGGATGATAACTCTAGTTATCTGTTTGTATGAAAATAACTACTTAGATCAGATCTAGACATTATACTGGTATACAAGCATGGAACTAATAGACTCTCTACGCTCTGTGATCTCACTAGCTAAGGGTTGTAGGCTAGATTTTCCGTGACAACAAGCATGATTTCTCTCCTGGCGAGTGGGTCTTACATTCAGTTAGACAGTTGTTGATTACTCGGTTGAGAGTGCACAAATTACACCTTTAGGAGCATCTTGTTTTTCTGGTCCCATCTTTGGCTCATAGGCATCAGAGATGTGTGGAATTATTGACCGTTTTCCACCTTGGTAGCTTGGGTAGCACCTTTCCATACTATGAAAGCTATTCCTCAGGGAGAGGTTTCAGGTCAGACACAGTTTTAATTCATGGAGTTGTGTATCCAAAATGTGTGGTGTCTTCAGCAAGAGGGACTTACATTCAGCTTTTGGGAAGCAACCAAGGACAAAGCAAAATTCTTTATTAATTTTGAACTCTCTTCGACTCCCTAGAGCAACAACTCAACTGGAAATTTCTCATGCCTAGTACTGACTGTCTAACAGAGTTTTAATGAATATATGTCTTACAAACATTTGTATCTCTAATATGATGTATGCATGCCTAAGTACAGATCAAAATTATTTTCTTTGCCAAAAAGCAGTGCTTTGATTTAGAAATGAATACTATGTATTAAGAAAAGTAATACTGTCTTCTAGCATATGCCAGAAATAAGTGCTAATTGGCAATAGTAAGTCACTTTTCACACAACAATTTTATGTTATGGACATAGATCCTAAATCTTCAGTCATTATATTCTTGGATATATTTGATCTATGTGGGAGACTCAAATCTAAGTCCTGAATTTCTAAACACTGTAAAATCATGTATCTATACATTAATTGGTTTTTAACATCAGAAGTAAATGCAGATGCTATAAACATGGAAGTAATATGAGAACAATGTTTAGGATAAAGTGAGTATTGATATTTTGTTATTATTGGTTATTTCTGGAATCAATCCTATGGAAGATTCCTTCTGCACCACAAGAAATATCTATTTCTTCTCTGCTTGCCAAGAACTCTGGTGGTCCTCTTCATTTAGAAAATAATAGAAAGAAAAATATTATTTACATTGGATAGATTCTATAATAAGTATTATTATTTTTTAATTACTCTCTACTCATGAAGATATGTTGTCATATTATAAGATATCAGAATTACCTTTCAATTTTTCTAATTGACAGCAATCCATCAAACTTAACTAGAATCTAATCCATGGGATTTCAAGTATACTTTCCGTAATTTCCCACTAATAACTCTAGAATAAGTGTGAAGTCATTTTAAGTTTTAATATTATCCTGTTCAGAATATAACATTTAATCAATTGATGTATAAAATAATTATTTAATATTATCTTAAGGCTTATTGTCATTTCTCCATAGAGATCGTGTGTTCAAAGTGTAGTCTTTGACAATAAAGAACTTCCAATTCAGTTAAAGGAAAAATAGATATCTCAATTCACAATTTAGCAAGTTGCTGATTATTTATTTCTAAAGTCATATTTATTCTAAAGATGTTTAAACTGAGAGTGATAATTTCAATTTAGCAACACAAAAATTCAGATTCTCTGAAAGAAGCAGTCCAAAAAAAAGTTTTGTAACAATAGAATTTTTCCTCTTAGAAATAAAAGCAACACTCCATAGCCAGGTTTGGTGTGACCCCCTGAAAGTAGAGGCAGAAGAATCAGGAGTTAAGGGTTTTCTTCTTCCATATATCAAGATTGAGGTCAGCCTGGGCTATATGAAATCTGGTTCAAAACAATCAACAAACAAGTTATAAGCACTAATTATTAATGATATTCTTGAGACATTCCTTTTCTTTGTGTCTTTCATTTCCAAATAAACCAGAATGGCTGATAAGGTCATAACATGAAAGGTAACCAAGCAAAGATGTGATATGAAAGTCAAGGACTCCTCAAATGGACTTGAACCTCAAAGCTAATTCAAATAGAAAATAGTAGAGGACAAAATATAGAGTATTCTTTCTTCCAATTTCCTCTCAAAATCCACTTAAATGCAAATGTCAAGCATTCTAAAGCTGCTCTCTGCATCATTCCTTGCATTTTAATTTCTCTCACTTCACTGATGATACAGTGAATCAACAATGTAGAATAAGTGCCATTTGCAAGTGGTTTGTACATGCTATAGCCACAAGAAGTTAGCCAAATCCTTTTAAAGTTCATGAAAAATTAATGCTTAATAAAACCACCATATTTTCATTCATTCTTGGATTAGGTTCATTTGTTCCTTCTTATTTCGATGTGGATTTTTCTCATGAATTTACATGAATCCATCGTATTAAGGGTTTGTAAAGTTTTCTTTTTTTTTTTTTAAGATTTATTTATTACATATACAATGTTCTGCCTGCATGTATGCCTGCAGGCCAGAAGAGGGCACTAGATTTCATTACAGATGGTTGTGAGCCACCATGTGGTTGCTGGGGATTGAACTCAGGACCTCTGGAAGAGCAGTCAGTGTTCTTAACCTCTAAGCCATCTCCCTAGCCCTGTGAAGTTTTCTTGATGTTCAAGGGACCCTTAGTTTTGACAGTAATATGCCAGATTTTTCAGGTCCTTTATTTCCCAATTTTAGACACTGCTTCATTGCACATTTTATCAAAACAATGTTAATCAAATTTAAAAAATCATATACATAGGTAGATGAAAGAAAATTGTTGGACATATACATCATAGGGTAATTAAAGGAATCCTGTAATCCAATATTACCTCTCAAGTACTTTCAGGTTCTTACATAAGTAAACTCATGAGTCATCCTACTCTATAATCTCCATGATTTTAGACTTCACTTATACCTGTTTGTTTAGTAGGTACTCTTTCATACATTGCTAGCAAGTTTTCATGCTAATGCAATGATTTTGAAAACTGTTAAAACAGAATATTTATTTAAAACACACACACACACACACACACACACACACACACACACAAACAAACAAAAAACCCCTAAGCTCCTTAAGGCATCATTTGGCTCACAGTTTCAGGAATGTGATCTACCATGGGGGAATGGCATGGCATTCTGTCTTGATTTGTGTCTTCAGGAGTGTGTAGCTTGTCCAAATCATGATCACTCAGGAATGATAGTGGAATTGGAAGCAGAGCATGGTTATGATTTAATATAAGCAAGATAATGATTGCTCACTATATTTTCAATCCAAAACAGACCCAAGAGACTAAATAGAGCAACTATGCAAGAGAATAAGGTAGAGAACATATAACTAGATGTACAAGTTGAGTAGCAAAATTGTCTCTAACAGTAGTATGTTTTTCCATATATGCATGTGTGTATATGTGAATATATAATCACCATAGAATATATTAAAATGCTGTTTATATTACTGAATTATTCAGTAAAGTTGCAAAATATAATCAATTGTGTAAAAGCAATGAATTCTTTAAAAAATAAAACTATCCTTTTTACAGTAAAATTGAATGAAACTGGAATAAAAAGTGAAATATCTGTACAATAAAAATTATGATATAGTGATCAAAGAAATGGAAGGAAATATAAATTAATGGGAAAAAACATCTAATTCTCATAGTCTGAGAATGTATATTTTTAAATGTCTATAATTCAATGTCATTGTCCCAGAAATGGAAAAAAAGTGTAAGATTAGCATAAAACTGCAAAATAGAACAGGTTAGAAAATTGAGGAGAGTAAGAGTGAATACATGATATAATTTGACTTCTTAATATTCTACAAATGTGTAGTTTGAGTAGACAGAGTCTTGTGCTAGAATTAAAAGAGAAGAAGATAAAGAGACAGAATAGAAAGTTCACAAAGGAAGTCATAGCTTTTACTCACTTTTGTTTTTGACAATGTCTCCAAGAGTATATAATGGAGAAGAGATAGATGGGGCTGGGAAAAACAGATATTCCTTTGTGGGTAAATCAAATTAGACCTTTAGACTATATCATATGGAAAAATTAATTCAAATTTGATTAAAGACTTAAATATAAGACCAAAGTCTGTAAAATTATTAATGGTAATTTAGAAACGATTTTTTTTTATAATTGATCTGTACAATTGCACTTTGAATATTCACCCAAAACCCCAAATTCAAACTAGCATGTCCATTTGGAAAAATATCGTAGAGATTACTAAGAAAAACAGAAAAAATAAAAATCATTTAAGTGTTTTAAAGTGATATCTGCATCTTCCAGTGTTCAAGTGCATGGCAGGAGTATCCACAATGATCCAACTGAGGGATTTCTATGTGATGTGGTAGATATTAAGGACAGTTTTTCTAACATAATTTAACTATGGAATGGTTGGTTGCTATCACAAAGTCCATACAATTTTCCTCAAATTGATTTGAGAGTGTTTGATCACTCCAATACTGATTTATTCATAATGTTTATAAAGATTGATTTACTCATAATGTTAATAAAATCCTTCTCCCTAGAGACAAAACTTTTTAATACTTTCTATTAAATTATTTAAATATATCTATATTTATAGTCCTGTTGCAGCTAGTTTGTCAGGCAGCCATTTAATATGCTTAAAGAGTTAATTAAATAAGTCTATATAAATTTAAATATTTTCTCTGGTTCAAATTAATAAAATATAACTTCTTACAAAATTATGAAATATGCATTAGAATTCATTAAAGCATAGGCTCTGGTTTCATGACGTAATGCTGTTAAACTTTTAAAAGCAGATTGCCATATTGGTAGCCAAATTCCTTTATAACCTATGAAATTAAAAAACCAAATAAATCATACCCTAGCAACAAGGCACTTAAAAGTTTTCTCCCAACCAAAATATTACTGTGCAAATCTTATTTCTTAAAGTTTTAAGAACCCAGTGGGTGGTCTCTGAATCTCCTATAGGTTCTTGAATCCAAAGGAATTTCCTCAAAGAAAATTAAGAACTAGACATGTTTAACCTTCAGAATGCATCAGGCACTATGCTAGGTACAATATACGTCATTCATTTTTATGTTTACTTGAATCTTTAACATAGTAAAATTATTTTAGTTATATATCCATAGTTAGATTAGACACAAGTCATCAAAACACAAGGTATTAAGAAAGAAGCCTTAATTACAAATAAGGTGACTGCTTTCTCCACGTTAGCCATTAAAAAAAGTAAGTGCTTGACAAGAATACAGTATTTCAGTTAGATAAAAATCATAATTTTAACACAGCGTGGTGAATAAAGTAAACAAACTACCCTGTACATTGCTGAGAACTAATTTTAAGTGGTCTTGGCCCCAGAATAGGATATCTATAAAAGACACTGTGTAGTCTTGATCATATTATCTTGGCTGCACATTTTCCTGTCTAAGGACAAATATTAAAACCAAGAGATACCACTTTCCTGTTAGACATGAATTATCAATTTTGTGTATACTGGAAACTATCTCAAAGCTATAAAACTACTAATGAAATTTTAATTAACATCTGCTGAGTTTCTTCTAGACTCTATAACTAGCTATTTCACTAGATTCTGAAGGTGGCTTGATGATTTAGCTATTGCACAATGCTGTCACAATGTCGTATACCATGGATACATATGCTATTATTTATAAATTTAAAATGCAAATGAAATTATTGATGCTAAAATAGCGTAAATAATTCCTAGGCAGTAGGCTATATATTTGTATATTTTATGCTGTCCATTTTCCAGTAATGCAAAAATAGAATTGCAATTGTTATTATACCTATTTAGTAGGGAAACAAATTGATGTGTAATAAAGTTATCTGAATTGTTCAGTCATATAAGTGGAAAAATGGAGCAGTGAGCCAACCTCTTATTTTCCCTAAGCAAGGAACATAGCCAGTGGATCCACCTGTCTTGGAGACCTTACTGCTCCACGACTAACAATGGACATTTAATTATATGGACCCAAATTATAGTCCAGAGTTTCCTACTGTTTTGTGATCATAAAGATGCCAATTTGTTCATGATAAGTGAGAACAGACACAATAACTCCCTAAAGAGGTTAATGTGGAACTTAAGTGATATATTTACTTAAAACATTTAGCAATTGATCTTTGGGAAACACTCATTACAATATGTCTAGCAGAAAAGAAACAAAGCTTTTGCAATCATTGGAAACCATAAAATCAAAATATTCTCTCAAACATTGCTACAATTTTCTGTCTAATTGTGCTGTCCATGCATCTAGGCAACTGATTGGAAGGTATATGAGCAAATGGGAAGAAAAGTACAAGAATAATAAAACAAATATCATCTACATCAAGCATGTAAATAATATTGTTTCTTAAGAAATAACTCAGGATTAGTTCCTTTCTAGGTATGGTAAAAAAAAAAAAAATCCTGGAGAAAAGCATCTTTAAGGAAGGTTTCTTTTGGTTTACAGTTCAAAGGTATAGTCATCATTATAGGAAAGTCTTGACAGCAGAATATGATGTGGCAATTCTCATTGCTTCCACACCCAGGAAGCAGATAAGGATGAGTCGCTGAAGTTTATCTTGCTTTCTTTGTATTCAACCCTAGGATGGCAGCCCATAGTCAAGATGGGTGTTCCTATGGGGGTTAATCAAATCTGAACACAGAATGTTGGGAGGTTTGTCTTCTAGGTGGTTCTACATGGTGATATTTTATTTGTGCTGAAATGTGATTTTATTTGTATGTTAATAAATAAAGTTACCTGGGGGTCAGAGCTAATAGAAAGCCATAGCAGAAGTCTGGCAGTGGTAGCACACGCCCTTAATCCCAATTACATGACAGGCAGATCTCTGTGTGTTCAAGGACACAGCCAGCATAGAGACACATGCCTTTAATCTCAATACCAACAATAGAAGACCTGGAGGTCTGTATAGACAAGCAGTGACAAGGAGGTCATGTGGTTGGGTTCACAACCAACGAGAAGGCAGAACAAAAAGTCAATAAGATGACAGATACACAGGAAGTAGGTTTCTTTCTGAGGGGAAAGACGACAGTGGCAGCGAAGAGTAAGAAGGCAGCCCTAAGTCTCAGCTCTTAGCTACTGCTCTGACCTCTTGGGCTTTTAACTCTGCATTTGGCTTTGTGTTTCTTATTTAATAAGACTGTTACATCTACAGTTCTACTTCCTGTCTATTTGACAATCAGTTTTAAACATCGCATTTACCAAGGAATGCATCTTTACTAATGACATTACTGCATCTGAAATTAAGAAAAGGAGTTTTGAATTTATATATGTATCTTTGCATGTTTCTTGGAATGGGCAGAAGTTTATTAATACACAAAATAAGTTCACATTATAAACTGTCATATTACATGTATGTAATGTATAAACAATTACATATATATATAGATAGATATCTACATTGAAAGAGGAAACTAATTAAGAATCAATTATTAAGATATTTATAGTATACTATATTGCACAATATTTAACATTGAAGAATTGTTAAATTTAGAAAGTACAAGTTGATACACATTTTGCTTGTGAACAGAACTTAACTTATTTCAAATAACTAAATATTTAAGATCATTAATTGTTTACTAAGAAATTAAGAATCCTTTCTGAAAATGAAAACTGTAAACTATTCAAGAGTTATCATATATTTCAACAGTATTATTTTGTCCAAATTCATTTGTAACACTTATTGATTCAAATGAGTTTTATCCTGATTTTCTTATTGATAATACATTACCAAATTTCTTTAATAGTTGGAATCACAATTTGTGTCAGTGAAAACTTTAATTAAATATGTTAATTATTTTTAACTCTGCTAGAGCAAGAGTTCTTGTTCAATTCCAAGGAATGAAGAGATATTCTTAAAATTTGGTTAAATATTTCTTGTTGATGTTTTTTTTTTGATTGGAAAGTAGTTCACATGATGATATAGAATACTAAGCTAGGTTGAAAGGGACATAGCTTCTCCTACAAGGCATCTCCTCCTAATCCTTCCTAAATAGTTCACCAACTGGGGATTAAATATGCAAATATATGAGTCCATGGGAGCCATTCTCATTCAGACCACCACAACAAGATACAATTAAGATGAATGCATTGGCACAGGAGACTACTTCCGAAATATAACACCGTAGCACAGACACTGAGAGCAACAATTAATAAATGGGACCTCCTGAAACTGAGAAGATTCTGTAAGGCAAAGGACATGGTAAATAAGACAAAATGACAGCCTACAGAATGGAAAAAGATCTTCACCAACGCTACATCTAACAGAGGGTTGATCTCCAAAATATATAAAGAATTCAAAAAGCTAGACATCAAAATACCGAACAATCCTATTAAAAAATGGGCTACAGAGCTTAACAGAGAATTCTCAACAGAAAAATCGGAAATGGCTGAAAGACATTTAAGGAATTGCTCAACATCCTTAGTCATCAGGGAAATGCAAATCAAAACAGCTCTGAGATAGCATCTTACACCTCTCAGAATGGCTAAGATCAAAAACACTGAAGACAGCTTATGTTGGAGAGGATGTGGAGCAAGGGGAATACTGCTCCACTGTTCATTGGAATGCAAACTTGTACAGCTACTCTGGAAATCAGTATGGCAGTTTCTCAGAAAGTTGGGTATCAATCTACCTCAGGACTCAGCTATTCCACTCTTGGGCATATACCCAAGGAAGGAGCAATCTTACCACAGGGACACATGCTCAAACATGTTCATAGCAACATTATTCATAATAGCCAGAACCTGGAAACAACCCAGATGCCCCTCAACTGAAGAATGGATAAAGAAAATCTGGCACATATACACAATGGAGTACTACTCAGCAGTAAAAGAACAATGATATCATGAAATTTGCAGGCAAATGGATTGAACTAGAAAATACCATCCTGAGTGAGGTAACTCAGACTCAGAAGGACAAACATGGCAGGTATGTACTCACTCATAAGTAGATACTAGATGTAGGGCAAAGATTAACCAGACTACAACCTACAGCTCCAGAGAAGCTAGCTAACAAGGAAGAACCTAAGAGGGACACATAGATAGCTCATGGAAGGAGAAATAGATGAGATCTATATGAGCAAACTGGGAGTGAGGGGAGTAAAGGAGGGCAAAGAATGGGGGATGAGAACATAAGGAAATGGGAGGTTTGAGCTGGAACAGGGACAGAATGGGAGAGCAAAGAAAGAGATACCATGATAAATGAACACATCATGGGAAAAGGAAGAGGCAGGGTGCTGGGGAAGTTCCCAGGAATCCACAAGGATGACCCCACCTTGGACTACTGGCAATGGTTGAGAGGGTGCCTGGACTGGTCTACTCCAGTGACTGGATTAGTGAATACCCTGTCATCATAGAGCCTTCATCCAGGACTGATGGAAGCAGATGCAGAGATCCACAGCCAGGTGCCAGACTGAGCTCTGGAAATCTAATCAATGAGAGAGAGGAGGGATTCTGTGGGCAGGGGACATCGTGATCATGATGGGAAAACATGCAGAGACGATCAACCACACTAGTGGAAATCCATGAACTGTGGACTAATAGCTGTGGAACCCCCATAGGACTGGATTAGGCCCTCTAAATACAGGAGACAGTTGTTTAGCTTGAACTATTTGAGGGGACCCCATACAGGGGGAACAGAATCAGTCTCTGGTGCATGGGCAGACTTTTGGAGCCCAGTGCCTAGGGTGTGACACCTTACACAGCCTTGGTGCAGGGGTGAGGGACTTGGACCTGCCTCAGCTGAGTGTGCAGGCTCTGCTGAGTCCCCATGGGAGACCTTGACTTGGGAAATGTGGTGGATTGGGGGGAAGGCTAGGTGGGGGGAAAATGGGGGGAATCTGTGGTTGGTATGTAAAGTGAATAGAAAATTTCTTAATAATAAAAGGGAAAAAAGGGGGAGAAGAAAGCATGACAATTATTCCATATTAAAGTTAAAATTTGGAAATAGCTGTACTATGAACAGATTTGCCACCAGACAAACTACAATATACATACTTTCATATGCTTTTCAGTGATGTGTTGATATTGATAAGGTCACTCTGAGATATCACAAGATAATGTCCCTCTAAACTGTAGCTCACTCTTCCCCCTCTTTTCCTTGGAACTCCTTCTTCCTAAAATGTACACTTCATGTATCCACTTCATTCACATCTTCTCAACTAAAACTAAAACTATTCAGGAAACTTGTCAAAGAGGCAACATTTATAACACATGGTTTTTCCCTTAAACTACACATTATTCAATACTTTTATTTGTCATGGACATATAACCTGCTTAAGTTTACTAAAAGCTGGTATACACGTCCATTAATGCAACATGGATTTAACTATTTCACTCTCAGTGCTTACAGTAGTGGTCCATGCCATGGGATGTCTTTCTGTATGCTGTGAATATGTTTTAGTACCATTGGTTAATAAAGACGATGCTTTGGCCTATGGCAAGACAGGATAGAGACAGGCAGGAAGCCCAAGCAAAGATACTGGAGAAGAAGAGCGGCATCCAGCAGTCACCAGCCAGTCGCCCAAGGAGCAACTTGCCAACAGACCCCTAATGCCACGGGCACATGACAATACGTAGATTAATAGAAATGGGTTAATTTAAGATGTGAGAGCTAGCTAGTAATAAGCCTGAGCCATAGGTCAGTTTGTAATTAATATTAAGCCTCTGTGTCAATTATTTGGGAAGTGGCTGCAGGACCAGGCAGGACAAAAAAAAAAAAAAAGCCTCTGTTTATAGGTTCACAAAACAACACAACAAACATGATAAGTTAAAAAAAAAAGTACGCACTTGAAGCTCAACTAGGAATAAACTTCACTTTTAAAAATAAGTTAAACTTTGAAATTTATGGTAAAAATAGTAATTTAACATATATTTCTCATGAAAACAATGTTGGTAATTTTGAAATTTATGGCAAATATTAGAAGGAAGTAGGGTGATATGTTTCTTGAAATTTTCACTTTTTATTGTTTTTTTTGTTTGGTTGGCTTTTGTTGTTGTTCTTTTGTTGTTTCTTTATTTTTTGTTTGTTTGTTTGCTGGTTTTTTAAGACAGGGTCTTATGTAATCTTATGTAATCCTGGCTGTGCTGGAACTCACTATGTAGACCAGGCTGGCTTTGAACTCACAGAGATCTGCTGCTTTCTGAGGGCTGGAATCAAAAGTGTGGGACCCTACATCCAGCATTTCCTGAAATTTATAGCAAGGGAATTTTGAAGTTCCAATCTAAAACATTTATGTTTATTTTTTATTTGTGTGTGTGTGTGCGTGTGCGTGTGCGTGTGCGTGTGTGTGTGTGTGTGTGTGTGTGTGTGTGTGTGAGTTGTGATGTGCCCACAGATATCCAGAAGAGAGTCTGGCAACCCCTGGAGCTGTTGGTGATTTTGAGCTGACTGGCATTGGTTCTGGGACCCAAACTGTGTTCCTCTCTAAGAGAAAAGATAACCTTAGCTACTGATGCATCTCCCCAGTCCTTGAGGTTCCATTTTTAAAGGAAACAATACTGACAGAATAGCCAGGTATAAATGAATAATCAGCTCTTTTCTTCCCCTGTGTCTAGTGTCCAATCACATTCTTCAAAAATGGAGGAACTAGTCTATAAATCATATTGTCTCATAACTGAAGTATTGAAGTATAAAATTTCAAACATTCCATCCTTAGTTCATATTATTAAAATATCAAATTATCTGCATGATTCATTTTATTCATATGTCCTTTGCTCATAAGATTATGATGAAGAAATGAATGTTCTTGAATTGCTATAGAATATTCAACATAAAACTACCTTTTAAAAAACTTGTTTTGACAGGTGTCAGATAAGTTGAATAGCAGAGTGATCTTAACGCAATGATATGACTCTTTAATTGCATTTGAATCATGGTAGAATTATTTCGGTTGGTGAATTTGTAAGCAACTACTTTCTATCTGCTTAGGTTGTCACCTGCCGTCTCCCAGGCTTCATAATTTGTTGCGTTCTTTTCCAATCCCATTCGATGTCTTCGGTATCAGCTTCAGTTTCAAGAGCAGCGAGCGTTCTTAACTGCTGATACATCCCTCCACCTCCACAGCTAACTCAAGTACAAAATGTAACAACCTAATATTTCCCATTTAAAGACCCATTCCCACTAAGCTTTAGTATATTTTCATCACCTTCCAATATAGCATTATAATCCCTTTATTACTGCCTCATATTAACACCCTCATTTTTTACCCACTTTCTCAAAAGCAGTATTTTAGCACTTTATCACTGCAGATTTTCCTAATCATCTGTTTATTTTTTTCATGCATATGTGTGATGTGCTTGTGCACATGTGTGCATGCATGTTAGTGTGAGGATATGTGTGTATGTATGAGTGTCTATACATATGTGCAAGCATTTATGTAGAGGTCCAGGCTTAATATGAAAAAAATGTTTCTCCATTGTCCTGCACATCATACTATGAGGTAATGTCTATAAAACAGAGAATCCACTGATATGGACAGTCTTGTCCGTACTTACTCTGGGGAGCCTCTCGCTGCTTTTCAATGCTAGGATTACAGTTGATAATCATTCCCAGAAGATGTTTATGTGGATTCTGGAAATGAGAACTCCAGTTCTTGCTTGTGTGGTAAGCATTTTAACCATGTAGAAATCTCTCTAGCACCCTGGTATTTTATGATGGGACAACTCTTGCTCTCTGTTTCTCATCCTCTTTTACAGAAGTGAGGTTTGTAAACATGCTACAGTTCCAGCTGTCATCCTTGTTCCTGTTACCAGCCCAGGACCCCTTACCTCATCTTGATAAACACCCATCTTCTGATGCTTAAGATTTAATGACACGTCTATTTCTTATAGTTTTAATCATACACAATGTAGCCTTTGTGTCTTGTTTCTTTCAAGTATAACAATATATTTTAAGCTAATTGACATTACAGTAGGCCTAGTCATTCATTACCAGCTTCAATAATGTTCCTCTGATGGTGTCTTATGCCTAATTTTTGTTTGTTTGTTTGTTTTGTTTTTTACTATTTGATGTATTAGTTTCTTGTGTAGCATGAATCTTAAAAGGTCTTATTAATAAAATCAAACCTGAAGCCAGGTATTGGGGTGAATGCTGGAAGATCAGAGAAGCAGAACAAGCCACAGCTACTTCACCTTGCCAATTCCTCAGCTGATCCTGTTTCCTCAGACTGGATGCCTCTGTATCCTTATCTCAATGAATCTCAGCTGAACTGCTGCTCAAAAGCCTAAAAGCTTAACCAGACTCTAGTTCCTCGTCCTAATGCCTTAAATACCTTTCTGCTTTCTGCCATCACTTCCTGGGATTAAAGGCGTGAGTCACCATGCCTGACTGTTTCCAGTTGGCTTTGAACTCACAGAGATCCGGATGGATCTCGGCCTCCCAAGTGATAGGATTAAAGGCATGTGCTACCACTGCCTAATGTCTATGTTTAATATTATGGCTGTTCTGTTCTCTAACTCCAGATAAGTTTATTAGGGCGCACAATATTTTGGGAAACACAGTATCACTACATTCTTGTCTTTTCTTTTCGGCTATGAATAGTGGTGTGTTGTTTTTCATATAATTTCAGTGGCTATGCTTTAAGCAACGCCTGTTCTAATCAGCAACTTCAACTGTGCAGCTACCAGCAGTGGTTTGGTCACATTGGCCACAGCCAGAGGGAATTCTGTTCCGTGAGGCACTGCTCTCTCAAGGCCACTAATGGAAAGTGTATCTAAATAATCTCTACCCTTTTATAGAACTCAGGATTCAAATGTTGAGGCAAAATTCTGCTAGCTCAGAGAGACGGAATAGCAAGTAGCTAACCTTCTCCTCGCTCCCATCTCCCCGCAAACCACCTGTCCTTCTGCTCCGCCCCCGCTTAAGAGCTCTAGCTACACATGGATCCTCCCTTCCACTCCTGTCAGCTGGTTCTGACTCAGCCTCCTGACTGCAGGTCAATTTTATTTAATCAAACAAATGTAACATGTCTTTGCATCATTAAACAATTATTTCACAGCATAAACAACTGTAACACATCTTAAAATAATATTCTACAACAGTGGTGTTATGAGTGAGTATTCATCACTGGTCTTTGAGAATACATTCAGTTGCTTTGGATCTATGCTAAGGTGAGGAACTTATAGATTACATAAAACAATACAACATTTAACTTTCTGAAGAACTGCCAAACTGTTTTCACCTTGCTGTATAATGTTATGTTCCTATCATCAAGGGGTACTAAATGTAATGGTTTTCTCACTGAACATGCAACTTCTCACTTAAATATTAGAAGTATAGCCACCCTCGTGTGTTTAAATTAGAATTTCATCTTAATGATGCTTCTTTATACTCTTAACGTGTACATAATGGTAAAACAAGTTTCCCCTCAAATTTGGAAAACAGGAAAGAACGATGGTTGCTGCCATTTCATCTCAACCTTTTCAAGGGATGACAACATTTTCCTGGAGACAAGTGATAGGATAAAATGAGTAAAGACCCAAAGAAAAATTCAGTACCAATTTCAACATGATATGTTTCCTTCTATAGACAAGCCTAGGAAAACTACACAAACATTCGAACGAATAGAGAAGTTAGGAAGCCATGCTTGCAGGAAAACCAGGTAGGCTGCCTGCTGCCCTTCTCTTCTCTCTCTCTTCCATCAGTTCCACCCCCCCGGCTCTTCCCCAGCTCTGCAGCAGAACCCCTGTGTCAGCCTTCCCTGCCACCCTGCTCTGTCTCCTGTGGATCCCACAGATCTTCCCTTTCTAAACTTCTTCATGCAACTTGGTTGCGTTTTCCCGGATCCCAACCCCAGCAGGTGCCCCTTACTAACCTAAGGGCTGTTCCTCCCAGGACAACAAGTAGACTGAAGGCAGACCCACAATTCTCCTACTGCTTCTGAGATCCAATACCCCCAGTTTCATCCCCAACTCTGAAGCAGGAAACCTGTTACAGTCTCTCATTCCTTCCGAACTCTACCCCCCAAGGAATCATAAAGACCTCCTACAATTACTGTTCCCCCAACTCATCACAGTAGTGCAGCCTCCAACACCAGCAGACATTCCCAGTGAATACACCAGCTAAGCAGGATAGGAAAACAGGCAACACTCAGCTATTACACTCTCCAGAGACCCAGGGAGGAAACAAAAACCAAGGAAAAAACACCCACCCAACAACGACAACTCCAGAAATCAGCATCTGGAGCTATAGTCATCCCAAATCCAGTTGCCTAGACACTAGGGAAAAAAACACAATCAATAATAGCTAGGGGAATACATCTTCACTAGAGCACAGCTATTCTATCACAGCAGGTCTTCAATATTCCAGCATAGCTGAAACACAAGAAAATGACCTTAAAACCAACCATATGAAGATGGTAGAGGTCCTGAAAGAGAGAATTGATGAATCTCTTAAAGAAATCCTGGAAAACACAAACAAAACACCAGGGGAAATTAATATATCTTTAAAGAAATCTGAGAAAAATTATAAACAGTTGAAGGAAACAAATAAAACTGTTCAATACCTGAAAATGGAAAAAGAATCAATAAAAAAATACAAACTGAGGGAATTCTGGAAATTAAAAATTGTGGTAGCTGAACAGGAACTACAGAGGAAAGCTTCACCAACAGAATATAAGTGAAGGAATACATAATCCCAGGTACTGATAACAGGATAGAAGAAATGGATACATAGGTAAAAGAAAATGTTAAATCTAAATACATTCAGGAAGTCTTGGACAGTCTCCATCAAAATTCCAACATGCTTGCTTACAGACCTTACAATGACATGTCAGAACTGTACATGGAAAAACAAAAATCCAGCCGGGCGTTGGTGGCGCACGCCTTTAATCCCAGCACTCGGGAGGCAGAGGCAGGCGGATCTCTGTGAGTTCGAGGCCAGCCTGGTCTCCCAAGTGAGTTCCAGGAAAGGCGCAAAGCTACACAGAGAAACCCTGTCTCGAAAAAACCAAAAAAAAAAAAAAAAAATCCAAGCTAGCTAAAACAATCCTGAACAATAAAAAAAGTCTCTGGATTTCTCATTGTTCCTGATTTCAAGTTGTACTACAGAGCTATAATAATAAAAACTGCATGGTATTGGCATAAAGCAGACATGGATGAATATGATTAAAATACATTGTATGAGATTCTCAAACAATTCTTTAAAATATTACTTTAAAAACCAAATAAGAAAAAAACTGAACAACACACACACATACTCATACAAGCATACATACAAACACAAACACATGCATTTCCATTAGACATTTAATTCCAAAGTAAACTATAAGTCTTTTTTTGCTAGATCTTTCATTACAAACATTATACACTATGAAATTTAAAAATATTCCCATTGTTATGCAGTGTTATATTCCATGAGATGGCTGATAGTCATAATGAAAATATAACCAGCTCTATCTTTTTAAGTGATTTCTTATTTCAAAGAGGTTTGTTAATTTTCATCACAGTTTTACATTATTGTATGATTTCTAGCAGACATTTCACACATTAAGGAATATTTCAGTTCTATGTTTTAATCATAGTTATCACTCTAACTGGTTTCTCTGAAAATGGAATCCATCTGCATATTGACATCCCTTTGACAGAATACAAGTGGTTGTCAAAAGGGCTGGAGAATTGTACTCAGTCCAATCTGGTTTTGGTGTATATTAATGGGAAATAAGGCACTAATGAACATTTTTTTCCTAGAGGAGTATTTTATGTTTGTATAGCTTCTCTTATTAAAAGACATCAAACATTCAACAAGAGAAAATTTCCATTAACATTCAACATATCAAGGAGAGGTCATGCATTTCTCCTCCAATATCACACATTCTACATCCTACCTTTCTGTGGAATGAGGTCAGGCTTTTACATAGCAATGAGCACAAGAAAGAAAGAAATTGCGTTCAGACCACAGAAAATGGTTTAATTCAGAACTGCACAGACATGAAATTTTATAGCATTATTTAGAACATGTCATGCATGAAGACAGATATTAGTGATTCAATTCTTTGAAATGTGTTGTAAATTGATTAAATCAAAACTTGCTCAGTTTTTGTTGAACACTTGCTATGATTCCTTAAATATTTCTCAAACAAATTTTCATGAATGCTAATTTTGTCCAAACATTTATTTAAAAATACTAAAACTGAGTCAAAACATAATCTTTGAATTTTGATTTCTCTATCCACGATACCCACTTAGAGGTCAGTTTCTGGATTTCCCTTTTTTGTACTTGTGGTCAGAATCTAGTCCTCCAGTTTTATACTTCCTCAGTATTACAATGACTATAGGTGTGTTGAGTGACCGGCATATCTCCTGCATACTTCTTTTCAAAGGATTGAAAATTGATCTCCCAGAAGACTACAGGAAGGACCCCGGCTTAGACTCCTAGCAATAGCAGATAAGTAGCATGAACAGGACATGTCATGTGACCAGACTGGTGCCTGGCCCAAATGTTATCAGAGAGGCACCATCTAGAAACTGATGGAGGCAGACACAGAGACCTGTTGCTGGAGAATTTCTCTCCAGCCCCCATGTCCTGCCAGTCCCAGAACCCATTTATAAAATAAACACACAGACGCTTACATTATTTAAACTGCTTGGCCGTTAGCTCAGGCCTATCATTGTCTAGCTCTTACTCTTATATTTAGCCCATTTCTATTAATCTCTACTTTGCCACGTGGCTCGTGGCTTACCGGTACTTTACATCCTCCTTGTCCTGGCGGCGGCTCCAGGCAGTCTCCCCTATCCTTCCTCCTTCCTCAATTCTCCTCTCTGTTAGTCCCGCCTTTACTTCCTATCTGGCTACCGGCCAATCAGTGCTTTATTGATACAGAGTGATATCCACAGCAGAGACCCACAGCCAAACATTAGTTTGGGAATCCTGAGGAGGAAGAGAAAGGAGTGTAGGAGCCAAGGGGGTCAAGGATGCCACAGGAAGGTGGTGTTGTGGTTTTTGTTTGTTTGTTTGTTTGTCTTTACTCTTTGCTCTTTGAGGGCCTGCCACCCAGCTCTCAAATAAATATCCAGAGACTTATTCTTACCTATGAATGACTGGCCTTAGCTTGGCTTAATTCTAGCCAATTTTTCTAACTTAAATGAACCAGTTTCTCTCCTTCTACATTTTGCCTACCTTAAATTTAAAAAGTAAGTAAAAATATATATTTGTCAAATGGAAAAAATGTTTTGGGAAGAGTTTTTGCTTTTGTTTCCACAAGAAATAAGAAGGTTTGGATTCATTCTGGGTTTATGTAGATCAAGTTTGATCATGAGAGACCTCCTAATCCTTGACAGGTGATATCTATCAACAAAGGTTATAACTGGTCTTCCCTGGGCTTGGCCATTATCTCAAATTTTTCTCAGGAATCTCTAAAAATGTCTTCACCTATAGACAGCAGGAAGCAGTATGGAGAAAACTATTCCCACAATCCCAAGAGTTGGAAGGTATGGGTGGTCTTTGGTTATTGGGTGGGTTATTGAAGTTTCTTATAATTTAGAGGAGTATAAGAATATAGGATAAAAAGACAACTATTAATCATAGATATTTTGCATTGGCATGGATTTTAGAATATTGATACAAATTCAAAATTAAAATTTTAAGGTGTATATATGTTTCTACTCCTGTTTGGGGTATTACATGTAGAGTAATTCATGCAAAATGCATGTGTGTCCATGAATTGTAACAAATGCCAAGACGTGGATACCAAAGATGGCAAGAATAAGTGAACCCTGAGTTATCAGTCCTAACCAGAACTTTTATACTACCCCTCTAAGGCTCAGTAAACATCATGGAGGATAAGTTGGAAAGAATGTAAGAACCATGTAATAAGAAGTCGAGTTGAAAAACGCTACATTTTAGGCACAATGAAGTCATCTTAACCATGAACTCACAGCAGCTATTGTTACTGTCAAACTCACAGCAGCTCATACCCTCACAAGACAGGCCCTACCAACTATTAGTCATGAATAAGGACATGGCTCATTGAGTCCAACCTCTTATTACTGAACTATTGGCTGCTGACAGATTATGGGAAAGGAGTGAAAATCATTTTCTTTAGTTGTGTGTTCACTGGCAAGCCCACCAGGCTTTTGTACATAGATTCAAAACCATGGACACATAAATGCCTCTGGCTATGAACATATTATGTTTGTGTATATATATATATATATATATATATATATGTATACATATATATATATGTATACATATATATGTCATAAATGTATGCATGAGATCTTAGAGGAAGTGTGCTGATAGAGCAGGGAATGAAATAGTAAAGATTGAAGCAGAGAATAATCAGAATGTAGAAAATTGTCAAATGACAAATTTAATTAATGAAAAATGTTCTGAGAAATAAAAAAGTTAAATGTGTTCATACCCTCGAATGAAAAGAGTACCCTCATAAAGGCAAAGTATGAAAATGAAACAGGAAATATTTTTCTATATTGTATTTTAAAAACTACATACGTTTCTTCATCTTTTATGTCCCTATAATATAAAACTAACTTCAAGGTATGCAATTTTATGAATTTGGCAAGTGCAGATTGTCCTGTAAAAAAAAAAACAAAAAACACTAGAAGAAGCAAGACATCTACATTGGTTTCTCTGCTCTAAGTTATGCTAATACATTGAGGGTCAGATCCTTTCTACTCCTCTAATACTTTAACTTCAAGTATCATTTTGTGTCTAATAATTTAGTCTTCTCCAGAAGATCACATATGTCGAAACATCTAATATGTAGCTTTTTAGTCTGACTTATTTAACTTAATTTAACACATTTTAAATTTATACATGAATATTTTTTTCTGTCTATGGCATAATTGTAGTTCACTGTACAAATATACAATGGTTTTTTAGTTAATTTACTTTGCTTGAAGCTAAGTTGGCATTTATTTAGTCAAGGTTTTAATGTAGATTTACAAAGAGCATGAAGAAATGGGCAGGGAGACAAATAAGAGAAAGAAAATGGTCCATGCCCCTGTGGTCATAGGTATCCAAACACAGACAGTTGTCTAGAACAATTTCTATTTCAAACATCATTGGGAGAACATATCTTTTTTATTCTAGGATTGGACAATTTTGACCCCGAGAAAGACACGGGGATCGCCCAGTAATGGAGAAATGGATGAGATCTTCATGAACAGCCTGGTCATAAGTGGGGGAAATGAAGGGCGAGGGTTGAGGGAAAGAGAGCTTGGGGGAGCAGGAGACCCCAGCTGGATCAACAACAGAGAGGGAGAACAAGGAATAGGAGACCATGATAAATGAAGACCAATGAGAATAGGAAGAAGCAAAGTACTAGAGAGGCCCACAGAAATCCACAATGATACCCCCACAATAGACTGCTGGCAATTGTCGAGAGACAGCCCGAACTGACCCACTCTGGTGATGGGAAGGCCAAACACCCTAATTGTTGTGCTAGAAACCCCATCCAATGACTGAGGGATCTAGAAGCAGAGATCCACGGCTAGGCCCCGAGCCGAGCTCCTGGAGTCCAATTAGCGAGAATGAGGAGGGTCTATATGAGCGAGAATTGTTGAGACCAAGGTTGGATAAAGCACAGGGATAAATAGCCAAATGAATGGAAACACATGAACTGTGAACCAATGGCTGAGGGGTCCCCAACTGGATCAGGCCCTCTGAATGGGTGAGACAGTTGATTGGCTTGATCTGTTTGGGAGGCATCCAGGCAGTGGGACCGGGTCCTGTGCTCATTGCATGAGTTGGCTGTTTGAAACCTGGGACTTATGCAGGGTCCCTTGGCTCGGCCTGGGAGGAGGGGACTGGCCCTGCCTGGACTGAGTCTACCAGGTTGATCTCAGTCCTCAGGGGAAGCTTTGCCCTGGAGGTGGTGGGATTGGGAGGTGGGCTGGGGGGAAGGAGAGGGGGACGGGAGAGGGGAGAACAAGGGAATCCGTGGCTGATATGGTATTGTAAAATAAAAAAAAAAAGAATAAATATGCCTCAAATAGTCACATCAAATATTTATGTCAGCATGAATTTTTATCCCTTTAAATAAATATCAAGGTGTGGGGTAGTTGAATGAAAAATGTTCCTCACAGCCTCCTGTATTTAAACACTTGGTTGACAATTGGCTGCACTCCTTAGAGAGTTTTGGGTGGTGCATCCTTGCCAAGGGAAGTACATCACTGGGGTCAGGCACTGAGAGTAAACATTTCCAGTGCCTCCAGTTAGCTCAGTCTGATTCCTACTTGAGATTGAAAGTGTGAGCTCTCTGATTATGTCTCCTGCTGCCAGGCCCGCCCTTTTCCGCTATGCCTCCTTGTAATTTTAGACTTTTATTCTTTTGGAAGCATGAGAATCAATGAACTCTTCCTTGTATAAGTTGCCCCAGTCATGACATTTTACCACAGCAACAGGCAAGTATCAAATACATTGTGTCATATAATAAGTATTTATTAAACTTATGTCCATACCTACAACAGTTTCCCATAGATGCTGTACACTCCTGAGGCAACTGTTACAAGTATGTACAAGATTTTCAGCTGCCCTAGAACCACTGTAGCACTTGACATTTTTACGTGGCCGATCTTTTTTTTTTTTTTTGGTTTTTCGAGACAGGGTTTCTCTGTGTAGCTTTGCGAGTTTCCTGGAACTCACTTGGTAGTCCAGGCTGGCCTCGAACTCACAGAGATCCACCTGGCTCTGCCTCCTGAGTGCTGGGATTAAAGGCATGTGCCACCACTGCCCCGCACATTGCTGATCTTTTAACACAGTCACTTTAATGTATCTAAGGACGTCAGATTCTAGCATAACTTTTAAATTGCTTGAAAATTAATAATGCAGAATAAATTATTTATGTGAAGTTGTCATCTATATAAACTTTTGGCCAAGTTTTTGCTTAGTACTTATATCAATGTTGCTTTTATTCGCCTTGTGTTTGTTTTCTCATTATGCAGGTTTGAGAATTTGTTGTCTGGAAGAAAAGTACAGTTCATTGAAATCTTTCCTATCAGTTTATGAATGTTAACTTCCTTAACATTAACATTACAATAGTATTTTAAAAATTATAATTGAACCCATTTTTCCCTTTAAAATCATGATGTTTTTGATAGTGTAAGAAATATTTGTTTAATTAAAGATCACACTTTTTTAGTATATAACCATGTGGGTAATGTCAGTTGTACAATCATTTTGGGAACTATTTTATCAGTCCTGAAAATATTATCTGTATATAAGCCATGTGATTCAATCTTTCCACAGATAAGTTGTTTTAAGATGTATGGCATACATGCACTAAAGATTTTAACAGGGATATTAAGAGCAACATTATTTTTCATAATAAAAAACTAGAAACCAATTGAGTAACTACCAAATGAGAAAACATTCACATTGATAGGTAGAGAAGAACTTATTAATTCATACAATAATTGGTTGTCAAAGTCAACCTAGAAAGTAACAGACAATTGATAACATGTTTTACCATTCCATTTGTACTAAATACTAAAAGATGAAATAATGCAGTGATATAAACGTCTGTGCTTCATTACAGCAAGGGTAGAAGTGGGATTCTCCAGAATTTAAACTGGGACCAAAAGACACTACATGTTCTACATATGTTCATTATATAAATTGTCAGAATGAGATCACGTGTGTGTGTGTGTGTGTGTGTGTGTGTGTGTGTGTGTGTGTGTAAAGTCATTATCTCATAAGTTTCAGAAAGCTGTTTAATGTCAATTTTACACCAATGAAATTCTTTAATGATGAATTATTAATAGGAAAATATGCAACAGCAGCAAATTAAGGGAATCCCCAAATAATAATGTATAATGTCAGCCCTTTTCACATACAGATGGGAACATCATGTAGAGACATCACAATGAAAACTCACAATTAAGTGTCCTTACTATCAATGTACAGCATTCGTTTTAATCTTTATCACATTTTAGCATGTAAGTGGCTTAGGTGGCCAAAAAAATACAAATTGTTTTCTCGTCTTTTTAGAAATGTTTAAACACACCTGTTTATAAATCATTCACAACATGCTTTTATTTCGTGTAAGAAAACAAAACAAAACAGCATGAAACACTTTACACAATCAAAGGCACTAATTGAGGGGTCCCCACTTTTTATTTAGTTTTAGTCTAGAAATATATTTTTTCAAAGAGCTAGGAAATGCTTAAGGAACGCAATTTTACTCGAATGAATGCCTGAAACTTAAAGCTGATTTTTGTCAGCAGGAAAATAAAACTAGCATTAGAAATGTCCTCTTTTGCATGATTCCTCTTGAGATAAATGTTGTCTGATAGATTAAAATCCATGTATGATTTCTTGGCAAAAATGGAGATATGGGCATGTTGCCTGAGGATATTTATGATGCATCCTGGCAAAATTAATAAAACTTCAGTCAACTTCCCTTTCTAATGAATCTTTTAATGATGTTGTGCTTTATGTCTGTTGGGATTTCAGTTGCATGACATCAGAGTAAAAAGCTGCTTTGAACTTTAGACACAATGTGTTTAGACCATGAGTGTGTCGTTAAATGCACCGAGTGTTGGTATGCACTATTGATTCACACTTCTTCCCAAGACACCCAGGAAAGGGATGAATTGCTCATTGAAAACAGTTGCCAACTCTGCCTTAATAGTGAGAACCTACTTTGAAGCAAAACTATTCTGAGACAAGTTATGGAACAGAAGCAAACCTAGATACCTTGTGTCTCTGGACATTTCTGATATGCTCTGGTACACTGTCATGTAATATCTCTGCCATTGCCTCCTTAATAGACAAAGGTGCCCTCCTGTCATGATGGTGAACCTGTCCACAGCTTAACTCAAGCTCACTAGTTAACTCAGGTGGAACAGTCCGAGCTGTAGCATTTCACTTGTTCTCCAGGTGCTGTCATTATATTTGTCTACATTATTTTACAGTATTCCCTAAGACAGTGTCCTCTCCCTGAACCCCTATTTTAAATTTACATCATTGTGTATCTTATTCCTTTATTATTGCTGAGGCATTCATTTAATAAACTACTCTAATTAGAAGTTTTACATTTACAGAAAAAATGAGCAGACAGTATCAAATTCCCAAATACTCTCCATGCCTTGCGCTCCACCCACATTTAATTTCTCAATATTCTATTTTGTTTTCAGAAGTCTCATTTCATTATTGTCTTATATATGAATGCTTCCCATGTTTCATTAATTTTTATTATCATTGGTCAACATTTGAAAATAGTCATATTTCACCTCCTCCTCTCTCATTTTTAGGAGAACAAGGGAATATGAATGTAAAAGGACTTTCTATAACTTCAATGCTGTGTTTGTTTATAATATACTTCATTTAAATTTTATAAATTAAGGTTTATTTTAAAAATATTTGAAATGGCATCTTCTTTGTATATAGAATGTTATATCTTTTAACTTCAATCTCGCAAAGATCTTACAGAATTTTTCTTTTGTTAAAACTGAGCTTTATTTAGATATGTGAATTGTTGTGTTTTCTTAATCAAACTTCACAAAAAAAGCCACAGAATATCAATGACAGATTTTATTAAAATGTATTATTTTTTGCTCTCACAGCTAAGGGTTGTCTATGGACAGTCTACTTCACAAGTTTTATTCAGAGGCAATAGGTAGAGTGGGAGAGGCTTGATCAAGTTATGCCACCCTATGACTGTGGAAATCACCCAGAAATTCAAGCACATTTAGAGACTCTGTGTAGATTGTCTCTACTCATCAAGGTTGGTCCGAGACACAAACCCAAAGTCACCTAATGAAGTGTATATTCCATTCTACTTGATACCAAATGTTAATTTCAATGAAGTGAGGGCATACAGTTTTTCCAGGGAAGAAGGTATGTAGATTAAACTGAGCATTTGCTGAAACAAAATGTAATATACCACTTCAACAAGCGTTTTTTGAAACCCTATTCAAAAGTCAAAGTTCTAAAGAAATAGAATAGTAACTAGTTTTATATCAGTGGGAATGATATATTGATTCATTTTTCCCATAAAAAAGTAGTTACATATGGAGATTAGAATCAATTTTTAAATTACATTTGGGGTTAAGTGAATTTGAAGACTGGCCTGAAACCAAACCACCATGGATCTAATTATTTATGTGTTCCATCAGGAAAGTTCAACCTATAAAATTTTTTTTGGAAAAAAACTGGCATTTTGGAGATAGACTACATACACAAGTATACATTTTGCAGACATCCCACAGGACATATAGAATTTTATTTTTTGATTGAGATGATAGAAGCTTGGAATAACATGTAATTTTTTCTAGATGTGCATTTATAAAAAGTCTACATAAAAATATAGCCCAGAGCATATACTGATTTCACATATAATTTCAAAATTCACTCCATGAATTCTATATGAAAGGCTATGTACAATTTACATATAAGACACCAACTTTGTATAATGGTTTGGTTCCAAAATGTCCCATAAAGGCTCATGTGTTAAGGACTTGAACCTCAAAGGACCATTGTGCAGTGATGGAGTTTGGGGGAAATGATTGTAGTATTAATATTTTGACCCAAATGGTAGATTAATCTACTAATAGGGTCACAATCTGGTGGGCTTTTGAGATGTAATGGAAGAGGAGGAGAGAGCGAGGAAAAAAGAGAGGAAACTCTCATGTAAATGGTCCCCAGGTTTATGGTGTTTTCTCTTTGTCTGGCTATATGAGGCAAGATGTATTGATGTACCAAATAAACCCAGTTTGATGTATCAAAACAACCCATGCTTTTGAGTAGAAATATAGCCACATGGCCAAGGATGAAGACTCTGAAACCATTTACTGTAATAAACATTTCCTACTTTAACTTGGTGTACTCGCACCTTTGATTGAAGAACAGAGATCTAATCACATGTTTGCCTCTTTACATTATCATTTGTGTGTTTATGATGTGGAATAAACATTAATGGAACAAAATCAGACAATATGTATTTAACAATTAAAATAAGCAGAGCTAGAGAGAAAACTTAGTGATTAAGAATACTACTGACCTTTCAGAGGACCAGAGTTTGTTTCCCATTAACCCTGTCGGGTGGCTCACAACAGCCTCACAACCACCTCTAATTCCATCACCATAGGATCCTATGCCCTTTCTGGCATTCAAAGACACCTGAACTCACATGCACATACACACAGACAGACACACATATACATTAATAAAAAGGATAAAAATAAACGTTAAATAATGTTATAAAAAACGATGAATATGCTGTAGTCGAAAGATTACACTCATTTCATCTGCTCTTTTCCTGACTATATTTCTGGCTTCATTTCTCTTAATTTGTACCTTTGTACATTTATTTGTTATACTTCTCTCTCTCTCTCTCTCTCTCTCTCTCTCTCTCTCTCTCTC
>CABHPP010145924.1:22698-59394 GCA_902168425.1 Peromyscus attwateri | reverse complement strand
AGAGAGAGAGAGAGAGAGAGAGAGAGAGAGAGAGAGAGAGAGAAAGAAAACCTGCTGAGTTCAATTGAGGTTTCTTACATAAGCATGGGGGGGGTCATTATTTACTGGAACATTAGCAGTTTACCAGTGGTTGTATGACTGAAGAAAACTGTACTACCTCCTTCAGCAATTATTAACTCCCTATAACTCCTCAGGGATGGGTGGGGCTTTGTGAGCCTCTCAACTATCCATGATGGAATGTTGACAGACCCCATCTTGTGACAGCAATCATAGTTTCTGTGACACAGTTAACAAGTACAATGGCCACATCATATCCCAAAAGACACTAGTATCAGCACTTTTCTCTACCCACTGGCTCTTACATTCTATCTACCCCTTCTTCTACAATGTTCTCTAAGCATTGTGGAGATCGACATGGTTGTCTCACTTACACTGAGTCCACAACAGTAATTTATTCTCACCATTTTTTTTTTTTTACCACTTTTGAGTCTCTCTACTAACTGAAGGCCATTGCAAAACCAACATTTCTCTGGCCAGGTCTGTGAGTCTCATTAACCAATGGGTGTAACAATAAGTATTTAGGAGGTAGTTTGGCCATGTCTGTTTATCCAAATATCAGTGGTGGGTTCTCCTACTATTCTAGTTTCATTCTGTTGTTGTGATGTAATGTTCTTTTAAAAAAAAATAATAATTGGAGGAGAAAAGGATTTATTTGGATTACACTTCAGGTCACAATGAATCATTGAGGGAAATCAGGGTATTTGAAGTGTGACAAAGTGAAAAGAGACAGAAAGACAGAGCTTGTGTGTTGTGTGTACCTAGCAGGACACACTAAGTAGTTTGTATCTTATTTTCGGAGAGACGAAAGAATCACAAGTATTTTTAGCAGGAGAGCTCTAACGTCTGTTTTCAAGCATCACCATGGTTATCTGAGGTGGCTCTGCAATTTGATTATGCTTTGTCCCACACATTCACACCAAAATTTAATCCCTGCTGTGAGATATTAAGAGACAGGGCAAAGCCTTTAAGAGATGTTTAAGATTAGATTATGTCTTCATGGTGAGAACCCTATCATTAAATATTGGTGGGCTTAGATTTTTTAAAAAATGAAAAGTGGAAAACACACATATGCACTTTTTAATCTCTGGGCCATACCAATACCCTATGGCAGCTCAGGTCTCTGCTAGTGAAAGTCCATCACCAGATCCAGTTTCTTGACATTACTCTAGTATCATGAGCCAATATGAACATTTATTCTCTGTAATTCACCCAGTCCGTGGTAGTGTCCATGGTAGTGCATTCTTAGTAAGTGTTGTGGAACAGTTTCCTCTGAGATTGAAAGATTCCATCCTGCAGGGAAGCTCCCTAAGCAGGAAGGTAAACAACTCAAATAACTTCAGGAAGTTCTTGAAAGTAACCATATTCACTAGGCCCCTCCTTGCCAGAGTAAGCAAGGAAAGCTGTAAAGAAGACTCTGAGACTAGATCAGCTACCTGCAAGAACAGAAACCCACCTAGCTGTCTGGAAGGTACCTGGAAAGGACACTCTCCAACCTGCTGAGCTGCCTGTAGGCTGTGCAGTGTGCTCCAGGTTCCCAGCTGTGTGAGCTGTCACCTGTGCTGGAGTGAGCTTTAGTGATGCAGTTGTCTCTGAGTAATTTCTGCCTCTGTAATGAACCCCTCACCCATATCCTGTAAGTATCCCTAATAAAACTCTTAAGTTTACCAAGTTGGACTTTGGTGGTATCTGTACTTTGATCTGTGGTAGGTTTCCTTTCTGGGGTATGCAAACATGTCTTGCATCTCCCCAGAAAAAGTTTGGTCACGAAACAGTAGAACATGGATTGTAGGGACTGAGAAGCGGATTGTAGGAAAAACAAGTGGGAATATGGACAGAACTGATGTTATTATAAAATTCAGGTAGGAGATGATGGTGAAGCACAGGCTGAGTTAGGATCTGTGACATTCAAAAGAAGTAAATAGATGAAATATGTTATTTTGGAGACTTAACCAATGAGCTAATGTGAATGAATTGTGGAATCCACAACAAAATAAAAGCTGGCTTTATACTTTTTGAGCAACACAGAAAGTGATTGTGTAATGTTTATAGTGTAAGAACTGAGAAAGAACGAACGTGGGAAGGCAGAAATCAATAATTCTCTCATGGTCATCTTAAGTTTGGTATCTTTATGAAGATATGCAAAGTGAAATATCAAAGAGGCAGTTGTCTACGGGTATTGGATACCAAGAGATACGACAGGTCAAGGTTGTTATTTACTTGTGACTCATTAGTGAGAGGACTGAGCAGACACCATTAACAGGCTGCTCAGTCTTATCTCAGAGATCAGGCCTCAATTTCAGTTTCCTGAGACTGAGCAAGCAGTTTCTGAAAGGGCTACAAACAAAGGAAAATCAGTCTTCAACACTCCCAACAGCAAGAATGAGGAGGAGGCCTGGTATGTGCAGGCCAGGCCTGAACCATAGTCAACAGATAATCAAATAAGGACAAAGCCTGGGACTCATCCAGGCCTGCCCCAAAATGGAAAAGCTGTAGCCCTAACCAGCCCCTGACCAGCCCTGGCCAATTAGAATGTACTGATTGCCACTTGCTTAAGACAATCATATCTAAGATGACCTACGTGCCGTAAGACCTCCCCTTAGTAATGCTTAAAAAGAGCCCACACATCCCTCTTGAGGTCACTGCCATTTTGCCTTTGTGTGCAATGGATGACTTCAGCATGCTGCTAATAAATGCTCTTGCTCACTGCATACATGGGTGGTGGTCTTTTGTAGGACTTCTCCAGGACCCTAACATAGTAATAAATTGTCTTTCAAGCCAAGGGACATAGTATACAATAAAATGCAGAGTGCTGATGTTTAGGAAATGTCAATATTCAAAGCTCCCATAAATGACAGAGAGTCCTGCCTAGCAGCTAACTCCAACTGGATGGGCCATTACAATAGTAAAGTTGAAAGACAAAGAGGAGAGAGAAGAAGAGGAGAGGAGAGGAGAGGAGAGGAGAGGAGAGGAGAGGAGAGGAGAGGAGAGGAGAGGAGAGGAGAGGAGAGGAGAGATATCTTTTTCTAGAAGGTTTTTGAGGAAGAGAGAAAAGAAATAAGAATGGTTAGAAATATGTTTGAGATCCAAGGCTACATTAACCCTTCACATGTTGACTGGACTAATCACAGATCAAAGACATGTTGGAGGAAAGAGAAAAAACCAGCTCTTGAGCTCTTTAGCATTCTTCTAAGAAGACAAAGGTGACTCTTTAAGATCAGAGTATAAAAGGAGGAGCTGAATTTTCTGAGAGAGATTCAGTAATTGATTAATTTAAAATCATTCCTGGACATATTACCACATGGGTGTGAGCGTTACTTTGAAATGTATACTGTTTAACTGCTGTGTCTGTTATTGACAAATATCCTTAAACAGTGAGTAAAGCTCTCACTACTTCTTAATTTTACTGCAGAAGAATATTAATGCTTACTTTTATTTTTTATTGTTTCAAGTCAGCTGACATGGAAGAAAAGAAAAACCTGGCCTTTGTCTTCGTTAATATTTGCACAAAAATCCTTTACTGGCTTCAAATAAAATTCCCAACTCTATTATTCAGCTTTATATTTTTCTCCTGCAATTGAATTGTTAAACACCCATATTTCTCAGACATAATGGATTATGATTTTAAAATTCTAGGCATCCTCCCTCCTTCCCTCTCCTTCACCCCCTCTTTCTCTCACCCTCTAAGACAACAGCACTGTTGGTTTGAAAGCCAAACAATATTTCTCTCCTTGCTGTGTTTTCTCTCTCCTTGCTGTGTTTCCTCTAAGGGCATCCTAGGATGGTGCTTTATTAGAAAGCATAATGATTTAAATGTTTAATTCTTTTAACTAGGCCCCAAACAGTATGACTGTATTGGTGTAATTTATTTTTGACCATCATTTCCAAGCTCATTTCCTAATTAGTAGAACTGAGTCGAGATACTATTGACTAATTAATGAAATTAACGTATTATTTTCATAATATCACATAATTATCAATCACACTTGAATATGGGCTGGGGATTGTTATGTGGTTTATTTACAGCAGCGTAGGATGCGCTGTTGACTGAAATAAAAAGCCAAGTGAACCAAGCTAAGTTCTGTGCCTGGGTTTTGGCTTGTGGATTCAAAGATCTGACCCTGAAGACTGGACAAACAGACTCTTATTTTTTAGAATAGCCTCTTAATAGTCAACAGGCATTCTGAAGACATTTAATCAGTCTTGATCTTGGAATATAGCAGAAATATTCAAAAATATAAAATGACTAAACCTGGGTTTCTCCTAGTTCTGTGTACTAAGAGCTTGGAATCATGGATAAATCATGAATTCTCAACACTGCTAACTCTTTTTGCCTTGTCAAATTATCATGGGGGTTTAAATGAGCAGAAGCTTGTAAGAACATTTTAAACTATAAAGAAGTATAAAAGATACTGATCTGTTGTATTCATCTTCCTCCTCTTCCTCATTACTCTGGAGCCCAAATCCTTATTCATGATCATTAGAAAAGCCTATGCGATAGTTACCAATATGCATATTTATATGAACACAGATAGTAAACAGCATGAAAGCAAAGTAAAACCTGGTCTTATTTTAATTTTTATTCTCCCCCACATGCACATAAACGTGTTGAAATGTTTACTAAATGGTTTATAAGTTTGTTCCTGCATTTTAAAATGCCTCCTGGCAGCCCAACTCTCCATTTTAAAGCAGCTCACACTTCTGGAGATATTATTGAGAAACAGAAATTGTTTTGAGCATCATAAGTACAGGGCTTCCTCTGATCATCCAAAGTGCTATGAGGATAAGGTGCTCTGCCCATCTCCATGGTGAAATGAGACTTTCCTGCACTATACAGTACCTCATTCTGCAAAGACTATGCTTACACCTTAAAAAATGAGACAAAGATTTCCATCGAGGTCCATTTCTAAGGGGTGCATTTGTCCTAAAAAGAAATTCCTAGCAATTCAGTGTCAATCATCATTTATTTGGGGAACTTCAAATTCTTTGCCTAGCATTTTTGATGACTTCCCCATGGCTAAAAAAGTGAGTCATCTACTGACAATATGGGTAATTTTTAAGATGAGAGGATGATTTCTATTGACCTCATCCTCAAAGCAGCATGATAGGGGCTCAAAGAATTCATATCTCACACAGGGCATGAGACAGTATGGAAAATGAGGATGCTCCTGAAACATTGGCAGTGTTGAAGCAAATCAAAGTTGCTGAATTCAAAGAGATAATAGCAGAACATTCAAAACAGCGAGTCATAAGCATGTTGTCAGAGGAATGGAATTAACAAAAGGTTGTCCTCTGGCTCAGGCTTAGATAGACAGGTAAGAAATGGAAGTGGAGTGTACCATCAATGTGAGTTTAATCATGGGTCATATCAATTATTTTGTCATTTACCAAGAGAAGAGAAAGATGCAGAAGTCATCTATGTTTTATTAAATAAGAAAGTTAGTTACAAATACCTTGATATTTTAAGATCCAGAAAATGTAAAATATTAATATAATAGTTTATAACATTTGACCACACACCTTTGCTCAATTACTCATTCCCTTAGGGCAATGGTTCCCAACCTTCCTAATGGTGCGGCCCTTTAATACAGTTCCTCATGTTGTGGTGACCCCCAACCATAAAATTATTTTCCTTGCTACTTCATAACTGTAATTTTGCTACTGCTATGAATTGTAATACAAAGATCTGTGTTTTCTAATGGTCTAAGGCTGCCTTAGAGAGTGAGAATCCATGAGGGAACTAGAAAACACACAGTATTTCAAGTTCAAGAGCTATCTTTCTCACTCTGGCTCTGAGAAAATTACCTGTCCTCTCTAGTGATAGTTCTCAAACTGAAGATGGACAAAACTCACCAGAGATGACTGTTGCATGTAGATCCAGGTGCCAAAACCAGATTCTTGATTCACAGCTATGAGGTAAGTTCCTAAAATGTGTGTGTGTGTGTGTGTGTGTGTGTGTGTGTTCAGTCCTTGGGAATCATATATACGTAAAAACCTTCCATATTATATATATCCACATATAATACCCTCATATATAAAATAACTATATATGTACAATATCTTGCCCTTTGATAAGTACCTCAAGACAGTTTAATGAAGAAGTTCCAGGACTCTGACTGAACCAAAGCTTTTTTAATCTGTAAATGTCTTATTTTTAAAAAGGAAATAGTCATTCCCACAGGAATTAGTGGGAAGGTTAAATCAGTATCATGAGTGAACTTGTGCTGTTCATGTTGCAAATTTGAAATCTTTCAATCAGTGTTGTCAGTAGTCATTCCTGAAGGTTTGCGGGAATCTTCTAGCAATGTCCACCAACTCTGCCCCTCCCAAGCTTTAGCTTTCCTGACATCTCATGTTATTGCTGTCATAAGCAGAAAATACACCAGGAAAACCATCTAACAGAGTGAATCAAATTTCAGATTCTTAAACACATCTCAGAGACAGTTTATAAAAGAAAAATGTGAGGGATAAACCTTCCTTTCTGCCCCAGGACTTCCAGTCCCAAAGTCCAGGTTTATACAGATGCCTAAACCCACATGTCAGTGTCCATTAAAGGAAAACAACAGGGAAATGACTTCAGGTATTTTAAGCAGTGAAAATTTAATGCATCATTTCCAGAGTTTTAGGAAGAAAGGAAGTGGGGGGGGGGAGTTTAGTTTAGTTAGAGATACTAGCAATAGGAAGCTCTAATTTTCAGAAAATTGTATTAACAAAGCCCCTAACTGATGGCCCTGTGGTCACTGAAGTACCCCCTGCTATGATGCTGAGATCTTCTTCCTGATCCCTGGCAGAAAGCTAGCATCTTGTCCCTTGCTGAAGCCACTTTGAGTTGAAAGACAGCTAGGGCCATTGTCACCGGCATGGTGGGACCTCTAGGCCGTCAGAGGTGTTCTTGTGAGTCAGTTGGTGCTTTGGTTGCCATGCCTGCTGTCCCCACCTAAGCCAGAGCAGGGAGACAGTCTGCTGTGAGATGGCTGGCTCAGACTGCCTGCTACCACCCCACCTCAGGCAGTCTCCCATGTGAGCAGGATCTGAGACTTCTAAGACATCACTGGAAGCAGTGGCGTCTGGCTTCGTCTTCTCCCACACTCTTCAACTTCTTTCAGTGTCTCCCACTGGCAAAACCTTAATCAGACGTCAAGTCAGCTGAGTCAGAAATCTGGGAAAGCAGCTTTTAGTTTCTTCAGTTTAAGTAGTCCCTTGCAACACGGGGGGGGGGGGGGGGGGGGGGACGGGGACACGGGACACAAGCAGGACAGAACGTTGTTGAAACCCGCCCGCCCGACCTGTCACATAGCTTCTACTAGACTGGAGATAAGTCCATTTGGAAGAGCTGTCCATACACCAATGGTGAAATAGATAGTTATTTTTTTTTCTGTTTGATCTTTATACTTATTCCACACAAAGGAAATTGATTATAGTGATGTAAACAAATGGTATTATTTCCCTCAGTGGGGAAGGAAGTCCATAGACAGCCTAGAACTCTTGTAAAGCTCACTCTTTACTTGTGTTCTTTTTGTATCTGAACAGAAGTACAGTTGAAATGGTAGCAGACAAGAAAATACATCATAAACTGGTCAGATTGGAGCACCCTTGCAATCCCAGAATTTGTGAGGCTTAGGTAAGAGGATTGCAAGTTGGAGGCCAGGCTGAGCTACATAGAAAGACTGCCGAGACAGAGGGAGAGAGAGACAGAGACAGGGGATGGGGTGGGGGAGGAGGAATGAGGGCAGGAAGGGATTGGGATGGAGGAAGAGTGAGAATAATGAAGGAAGGGAAGGATGGGGAATGGGGGAAAGAGGAAGGAAGGAGGGAAGGAAAGAAAGATGGAAGGAAGGAAGGAAGGAAGGAAGGAAGGAAGGAAGGAAGGAAGGAAGGAAGGAAGGAAGGAAGGACAAGTAGGCAATCTAATTTTGGATTTATGAGCTCACTGACATTGGAAAGGTAAATATGAGTCTGTAGTAGGAATTTTGCAGCCTAGCAAACAGTAGTTTCTTCCTCAAGGATACAGTAACTATCTGTAGCTTCCCAATTAGTTCTTCCCAAGGTACTTCTCTCTCCTCTGAACATTTTCTGTATGAACTTTTGGAGACATCTCTTTAGCACCTAACACAGGCTACTTAGAGACTGCTGGCTGTACACATGGATGTCTTCTTGAGAATTCCTTTGTATTTTATGCCTTTGTGACCTGGTACACAGTAAAGGCCCTTAAACCTGACATGATAAATGTTTGCAATAATGCTGCAAAAGAAAAAAAAGAACTACAAAAATATTTAAATAATGAAAGTAATTTAGAGTAAATATGAGCTTTAAAAGTTTTTAATTTAAAAACATTTAAAATAAAATACATTTTTTTTTTAAAAAAAGTCTTTGACCACTAAGAATTCAATTCCTAAATTAGATGACCTTGGCACTAAGCTCATATTGTTTTCACTGATATTTTTCCCTTTAACAAAATATTAAACTTGAGACCTAGCTTGAGATCTATTTGTTACCTAAAAGCTTCTCTAACTATTCTAGGTCACACTGATTTCTTTACTCTGATTTTCTTTCTTCTCTAGTCTCCTAAATACCCTCAGCAGGTAACTTATCAGATAATCTTATAGAGTTAGCAATGCCCAAAGAGATAGCCAAGAATATGAATTTTGAATATGATCACTTGGGTCTGAATTCAGATTCTACTATCAGGAGTAATAAATGTATCTTTGTTTGTAGAGTGTTTGCCTATAGTACACAAAGACCTGTATTTGATCCCAAGCACCCTGAGTCTGCTGGTATATGTCTACAATCCCAGCACTTGGGCTGTGGAAGTAGGGGAATCGGTACAAGGTCATCCTCAGGAGGATAGCAAGGTTAAGGCCAGTCTGGGCTATTTCTGACCTTATTTCAAGATGATGATGATGATGATGATGATGATAAATTCTACTACCATTCAAAGATTTACATGTAGCTTCTCTTTGTTTAACATTCCACTTTTAACTATAAGTTGTCTGATTTTCCAACCTCAATGGAAATGATGTTTCTGCTCTTACCCTAATTAAAACCTGTTTAGTTCACTCATCAGATGGCTGAATCATGCAGTCTGTCTCAAGCTACATGTCTCTTTCCCTGAGTGCATTTATGTGTGTAAATGTATGTGCAGTTATGCTTGCTTGTACAGGCATTTGTGGAAGCCAGAGGTCAACTTTGGGCATTGTCCTCAATCTCTCTGCTTTGTTTTTCAGCTGGGTCTTCCCTTGAACCTGGAGCTAACTATTCTGGCTAGACTGGCTGTCCAGTGAGCCTCTTGGATCCACCTGCCTCTGTCCACCTTCCAGTGCTGTGGTTCCAGACACACACTGCAACACCAGTCTTTACATGGATACTGGGATCCAAACTTAGGTCACACTTGTACATTAAGCATTTTACCTACTGAGCCATATTCCCAGAACCCTTAAAATAGCTTCTTTCTAAATCTCCACAATACCTCCATTTTGGTATTTTTCACACTTGTCACTATAGAATGATTTATTTCCCCTCTGTCCTTGGCTCAATAGACATACACTGACTTAAGTTTGAATCTAAAGAAAAGTGAGATAAACTAACTGAGCTCTAGAAAACTTTGGCTACCTCCATTCACCAAGCTCATGAACCTCCCTTCTTGTTTCTTATTTTGTTTTTGTTTTGTTTTTTTTTAACTGCTATTATGAATCAGCTGCAAACCTTATCTATGTCATAATCCATATTGTCAATGAGAAAGATATTATGGACAACATATGAATGGGATCTCCTCAGTCTGATCAATTGTCTGAGGAGTTTGTTTGCAGGAAGATAGCCACATGGTACTGTCAGAGAAGCTGGGGCTGTAGCAAAGCATGCTGGAAGACAAATGCAAATTATGCCTCCATTAGAATGTGAATGTCTGGTAAGAAGGTCCATATTTCCCTCTTGTCTACATTTACTTCCAAATAGGAGCAGTCATGGCCTAAAGTGTGTGTCTCGAAGTTTGTATGGCTGTAATACCCAATGGGATGGTACCTGAAGGTGGAGCCCACACTCGATGTGATTGCTGTCCTTATAGGAAGAGAAAGACTGGACATGGCAAGGTGGCTCAATGGTTAAAGCACTTGCCAAGCAAGTGTGAAGATTCTGAGATCCCAGAACCCACATAAATGAGAGGTGCCTAAATATAAGGCATAAAAATAAATTTGTTACCTGAGACGATAATATTATGAGTGGTTTGTCTTTCTGAACTTTATATCATAGTGTGAATCATGAAAATACAATGAGTGACCACCCTGATTTTTGCTCTTGTTTTCCCCTAGATACACCTAGGGCATCCTTGGTCCAACTCTGTTCAGTTTCTCCTATTGTCTCAGACCACTGTTGAAAACTGGCAGTCATCAAAGTTTATAAATTAGCTTGGCAACCAGACAATAAATGTGTTCTTTTATCTGCTGAATAATCTCCATTACACACCCTGTATCTTCGGTCAAAGGGCAAAAATCTGCCTGAAATAACATGAATCAATGGGCATAGATATGTACCTAATAGAGCTTCATTTGCAAAAATGGAAATTGGGTTGTGCTTTGCCAGACCCTGGTATAGCATAATCAAAATTCGTAGAAGTAACCATGAGAACCCTCCATTCGATAGTGTTACTAAACTCTGAAATAAGTTAAGAGTCTTGTACCTGGAGAGATGTCTCAGCAGGTGCAACCTCTGAAACTCCAGCCGACATCTTCTTCTGGCCTTGGTGGACACTGAACACGTGTGCTGCACACACACCCCTGCTGTGGTTTTCATGTGTGTTTTTTAATTTTCACTCAATTAAGTTTTAAAACAAAAATAAATAAATCTTATACAAAAATTAAGTAATGTCCTTCTGTGTTCCAATCTCATTTTTATCTTATGCACAGACTTTAAATAATTATTTATTCCTATACATAAAACTTTTCTTCAATTCTTTTCATTTAATACTAAGATAAAAGCATTTCTCCTTTTAGGCATACTGTTGAGTTTTTTTTCTTGATCTCATTGCCTGCTCTTCTGCATCTACCTGTCACAGTCCACCCCTTCCCCCATCACTGACAACTTCCCATTTTAATCACCTACATCTCTCTTTCTACTGAGGACTATGCAGATTCATGTGAGCTCTCAGTATCTTCCCAGAATGCTCTGGAGTCAATATTCCCATGGCAATTTTCACACAATGAGGTAACAGACATGTTTCAATTTCTTTGTTCTGCAAGGTCCATTTTCCCAACCATCACAATTACACTTTTGACATATTTTCTCCACTTTATGTTGTCATTTTGTTTGGAAATTTCTATGTGGTATGGTTTACATTTTTATGATTTTTGTTCATTTATTTTTATCAGGCTATGGCTTTCAGATGATAAAAAATCTTTTCCTAGAAAGTGGTTTTCATGTGTGTTTTTTAATTTTCACTCAATTAAGTTTTAAAAATTTTAAAGTCAGGTACAATGGCACATGCCTACAATCCCAGCACTGGGAAAGCCAAGACAGGAAGATTGCAAGCTTGAGGCCAACCTTGATAGCTTGTCAAAAAATGAAAATCATACAGAAGTGCTGATTGACGTTTACACTTTCATCATATTCAAACATCCTATTAAGCTGATTTTTTTTCCATAGTTCCATTTTTTTGAGATGTCTCTCAGAAACATTTCCCAGTTTTTACATATACATACTATTTATTTATGGTTATGATTATATCTCTTTTTTATCTTCTTTATTATACTTCTAAATTAAAGAATTACCACATCTGTAACAGTATGCAAATGGTTGTATGGCTCATAATAATTACTGTCATTATAGATTTACTTTGTATCTAGCTGAATTTCCATATTTGTTTGATTTGTATAAAAATGCATCTGTGGAGTTGTGGTTTGGGGAGATGCTATTGGCCTATATAAAAACTGTGTACAAATTATCACATTAAAAGTCATTACTGTGATGTATTGTTGAGGTCATTCATGCCCATTTAAAAGGACATAATATTTTATGGCCTGCATTTAATCCCTGGCTTCGTTTAATAGCCTTAGTTTCTTCTAATTCTAAAATGCTAGTTTTCTGTATTTTATGGTCTCCCCATGTAAATTCTAAGCTAAACAATTCATGTCTCCTTTAATAGTCAGGTGATGCCAGCTAGCCATGTGAAGTTGACTCTTTTATTTTTGAAATCTATACAATCACTATAATTTAATTTCTCCTTGTTAACGTAAATCATATATTAAAATGTAGCTATTCTTTTACAAAACATACTGCCAGGAAGTACTTGGTTTTTTTTTCTCCCCTGTGCTGATATTTCAAACTTATTCATAATTTTTGATGAAATAGGTTTTATATAGGTGTGTATTTATATCCATTTATTTTGAAGGTTTTTTTGTGGTTTCATATTTACATACTGCTCTCTTGGGCAGTAGGGATTTTATCTTCATAACTTACTGTGTAAGGTGTACAAATTACTTAACTTTTTGTGATATAAGTATCTCTGAAGATATAAAATATAAAATGAGTTCACAGAACCACTGTGAAGGTGAAGATGCTATACTCTCATAGAAAGGCTACATTTGTATTACTTAGGTTAATTTTACTTTATAGTTATTTTATTGAGTGTGAGTTTTCTTAAGCATAGGCATTGCTATCTGTCTTTAAAGGTAAAAATTTAGAACTATCAAAGATACAACCATTCTCAGTGGGGACCAAAAGGAACCTCCATATTTCATAAAAGCTAAGGTGCACCAATTACATATGTATGATTAAAAAGAGAATGCAGATTATTAATCTATGACATCCTCTTAATTAAAAACCATGTCCATACTTCAGAGAAGATAAAACTGGTGGTTGAGTGGAAATCGCATCTTAGAAATAATGAGATGTGGTCCACTTTCCATGTGCTTTCCAGTTTGCCAAGCTCCAGGCTACAGCTCTCTACATGTCAATTGTTAAATCATTCCAATTTGACCTTATTATACCCCTTTCAAAGCTGAAGAAACAGGGGTTCTCTAAAGCTAAGCTCCTCATTCACAAAACTATCTTTTCAAAACCTATCAGCTTGCAAGTCAGTCTGCTAGTAAAGACATCCTGGTGAAAAACAGGAGCATAATATTTGAGATCTAAGACTGATGAGTACTATTGGAAAGTGCTCTGGAGGATTACAATTGGAAGAGGAAGCCAGAAAGGCACGGTGTTTGTGATGGGGTGGGTGGGTAGACAGCCATCATCTAGAGGAATGTAGCTGCAGAGTGCCTGATACTGAAAAATGAAGACATTTAGTCCAAGGGAGCAGAGAAGACCTCAGCTTAAACCTGTGCCTCACCAACTCCCAGTCAGACACACATTCACTATCACCTGTAGCTGCCAATCGTTCTGATTGCCACTATGCTCTCCTGTTCGCACCTTGTTGAACATTTTCACACAGATTTAAGTCAATCCTCAGTGAAGATTCAAAGCACCCTTCACACTAACAAGCATAGAAAAAAAGAGCAAAGAGTGTAAAATCCTAAGGGCTGGACTACTCTGTTTTTATTTTCTACACTACCTGCCCCGACTCCCTATTCTGTGAGTTTGACTTACTGCCAACATTAAAGGACTCCCAACATGTAGCACTCCAAGCAATCGACCAATTTACTTGAAATGATTCAGGAGAGGGCACCTACCTAGTTTATATTTTCTGTTTTCCGGCAGCACTGAGTGGAGTGCCTTTGATCCCCCCAAAGCCCTAGTAGCAGCAGCAATTTGAGGGGATCCCAATGCTACTGCGACAGAAGAAAATCTAGTGATTAAGACTACTGTCTAGTCTCATAGATGCCTCCTCATATCCATCTGTAACTGTCCCAAGTGTGGCCTTGAATATAGCAGGCACAGTATAGATTGCTTTCACCTTGTAAACGTTATATTTATGAAGCAATTCAGCATGGAATGTTTTGTGCTTAACTTCAAATTCCATGTGTTTTAAAGTTTTGCATTTGTTCTCATGTTGGTGTTGGCATTTTACCATATCAATATTAAAAGTAAGCATTTCTTTCTCGATGCATGTGTACTGTGGGTTAGGCACAATTTGATTTGTTTCCTGGAAGTTGGAAACCTGGTCACAGATGACGGGTATAATGCCAGATGGCAGGTTCTTTAGAAGATTAGCTCAGAAGAAGTATTCTGGGTCTTGGTGCCATCACTCTTTCAGGAGACCCAAGCTGAAACTATGCAGAGTGACAGTTCTAATGGAAGAGGGTTTTACTAAAGCAGGGTAAGAAAAAATTCATCTCCCTTGCTTCCAGTCTAGTCATGTGAGCTCTTCTGAATACAGTCCCAGCTACGGTGATTCCATGTGATCTGAGGCCTTTTCTACAGCTGGGTAGATATTGCTATGATATTGTTTACAAGTAAGCCTGAGATAAATTCCCTTGTTCCTTCAAATATCCAGCATGGTGTAAATTCTGGCAGTCTGAACAGTTAATCACAACACATGAGAGATGTCTGTCTGAAGAGTATGCTAAACATTAACTGCATTAACTGTTTCACAGCATTTTTGAATTCTTGTATGAATTTCTCGTGGATATATTTGTATGGGTTCCCTTAGTTGATCAATGCCTATATCTACTTACCTATGGGAAATATTTCCAAAGAGAATCCAGAACGGCTTCTGAAACAACAAATGCCCATACTATTAACAAAGTATCATTGGACATATTTGCTCCTAGGGGTTTTGTTTTGTTCTGTACTCTTACAGGGTGTTCTTCAAATTAGTGTAAAACATGAGTGTAAAACATATATTCCTCAAGTTAAATCAGCAATTCATTCAAAATGAATGATTCAGGTGGTCCTTTGTGCCAATAGTCATGTAAGATTTTTTTAAGCCATTAATGTATTTTTAATTCTCACTATAATGTGTACTGGGTTACAAAAGAAAACTTTCATGGAAATATTAAATGTAAGTGAGCACATTGTTCTCCTCCTTCTTCTGTGCCATACCCATTAGTTTCATTTTTCCCCAGAAATGGCTTCGCATCTACTTCATGCCTTATGTACATATCGTATGATTTTAAGTGACTGTATAAAATGTAGGATCACAGAGTGAAAACCTGACACATGTGTGTAGCTAGAGTTTTCCTGCCTGGCCCACAGTCAAGATAAATCTCTTTCACCTGCCAGTCCCACAGCCGCTCAGACCCAACCAAGGAAACACAGAGACTTCTATTGCTTATAAACTGTATGGCCGTGGCAGGCTTCTCTCTAACTGTCCTTATATCTTAAGTTATCCATTTCCATAAATCTATACCTTGCCACATGGCTCGTGGCTTACCGGCATCTTTACATGCTGCTTGTCCTGGCGGTTGCTGGCTGGCAGGCTGGCTGGCAGGCAGGCTGGCAGGCAGGCTCCTTCTGCCTTCCTGCTCTTTTTATTCTCTCTGTTAGTCCCGCCTACTTCCTGCCTAGCCACTGGCCAATCAGTGCTTTATTAGCAACACATTTGCCATACAGAACATCCCACAGCACATGTGTCTTTGTATGATTTACTTAATTTGCTTAGTAATTTGTCTTCATTGGTATCTGCTTTCCTGTCAATGACATCATGTTACTGGAAAAGTCCCTCTCATAGTAGATTCTGATGACTACCTCCCCACCTATGGTCATGATTATACTCTGTGTATCACACAACAAAATAAAAAGATATGAACTTGTGGGGGGAGAAAAAGACCACCCTCTAAGAAGCCATTCTTACAGAAGAAAAGGTATTCCTCAGAGATGGAAAAGACAGTAGAGCTTTGGAACTTATGCAGACTAGGGCTGTGCCTGCACACCAGCCACACCTTTGTGGCACACAGATGAAAAACCTAATCCCCTCTTTCCTCAGGTAGAAGAGCATGTTCACATACCCTTAGAGACAGTGTGAGCAGACATGCTCACACAGCCATCAGAGATAGTGTGAGCAGACATGCTCACACAGGCATCATCAGCAGGACTCTTACTTTGAATTAAAAAGTGAGAGTCCGATGTTCATAATTTGAAAATGTTTTGAATGGTTTTCTTTCTTCTCCCTCATTGCATTCACCTTTCTTCTTTTCCTATTAAATTGGCCATGTTCTACACAGGTGCGTTATGAAGCATGCCAAGCACAAGCCAACAGATGCTGCAGAAGAAAAGCAAGAAGGAAAAACAAGAGCTTAAAAATCTTCAAAAACTAAACACACATCCTTCTGTCTGAACAAGGTCATAAGCAAGGTCTGAACATGGGTTTATTTTCATTTTCGTGCTATCTCTCAGGGGTGGGGAGTCTATTGCATTGGGTAAAAAGGAAAGGAAGTATTAATATATTTGATCAAGTGTATCAATGGAGGTGGTCCCTGTGGTAAGGGAGGGAGCATTAGTGTATTCAATTAGGTGTGTCAATGGAGGTGACCCCATGGTAGGTAGTACAGAAAGTGCTGAGTACTTACAACACAATCCATATTTAAGAATGCAAGCTGATGCTATCTGTGGTAGCATGCACCTTTAATCCCAGCCTTGAGAGACAGAGGCAGGTGGATCTCTGTGTTTGAAGCAAGTCTATTATGACAAACAGAACAAACAAACAAACAAAAGGAAACCGTTTTATGCAAACCATTTTATTTAAACCATTTTATTTTATTTAAACCATTTTATTTCAGGTCTGTTACTGTGATGAAATGCCCTGACACAAAACAACTTAGGAGAAAAATGACTTATTTGGCTTACAATTTCAGGTTATAGTCCATCACCGCAGGGAAGCCAAGACAGAAACTCAAGACAGCTAGTTACATCACATCCACAGCCAAGAGCAGAGAGAAATGAAGGAATATGTGCTTGCTTGTTCATGCTTAACTTGATTTCTCCACTCTCAGAGAGTTCAGGATCTCCTGTCTATGGAATGGTACCACCCATAGTGAGCTAGATCTTCCCACACCAATTAACTGAATTAAGACAAGTCTTCCGTTGACATGCCCATATGCCAACCCAATGTAGACAATTTCTCTCTGCGATTCACTTCCTAGGTAAATCTAGGTTGAATCAAGTTGACAATAAGAGAAATTGAAGAGATTCTTCAGTAGTTAAGAGTACTTGTTGCTCTTGCACAAATACTCACATTGCACAAGTACTCAATCTCAGTACACACATTGCAGATCACAACCATCATAATTCAGATTTTAAGGAATCTGATGTCCTCTTTGGCCCCTGAAAGCAAGAGGCACACATGTGGTGCACATACATTTATGTAGGCAATTCTTATAAATATAAAAATAAATCCTTTTTATAAAAAAAGAATGTTGACAATTAGATCTTAGCATCACACCAACACACACACTGACTAGTGAAGCCATGAGTGATGTGGAAGAACAGAAGAATGAAGCGCCTGTGGCTTCAAAGACCTTCAAGAATGTACAACCCTATAGAAATTGCATCATCCACGTAACATGAAGATAAATTTGACTTACTTTACTCTGCCCTATGTTCAATTTAGTGTATATGTGATCTGTTATGACTCTGTCTACTTCTGCCATTGTGAATTATAGAGGCTGAAAATTTCAGGGATGCCTTTTTGGAGCATTTCTTCAGATACTTGGAAACTTTCATAGTACAAGTAGAGTAATGCTTTGCATTCTCTCTGGCAACTCTATTGCCACAATTCCTGATTACTTATCCACCAATTAGATTATCACTTTTTTGTTTTACTTATTTTTCTCACTTTATCAAATACATATATGAAATTCATTGCTAAAATATCACAATACCTCTATGTCTGGGTACACATGCATGTGTGTTACTGTCGAGTTGACAAAATTATGTGCATTTATCATTAGTTTTTTTTTTTCCAGAGGACACGCTGCATTAGGATCTCACTGGAGGAATAAAACAGAACAAATAACTATGTAAGTACTTCATGACTAACTGTTATATGATAAATTCACCTGGGTTGAAAAATAAAATAAATTATAGAAGGGCTGTTAGGAGCTGATTCAATGGCTATGGTGAGTTCTACTGCCACACAGGGAACTACATGGCCTACACTCTGGCGAATTGCACGTGTGTGTGCCACATAGACTTCATTCCAACCAGTTGTGAAACAGACAATTTTGTTATTTTTTTGTTATAAATCAATTCCATTTGTTTACACAAAGAAAGGAAAGAATATATTGTGTATGAGCCGAAAATTAAAGGTTTCCCCCCCTCTCTCATCCCTCTATAGATAAAGTTAGGGAATATACATAAGGTACAGCATCTAGCTTGAGACAACTGGGACTATGTGATGAGGTCATGGGTTCCTAAAGGTATGCAGAAGCAGATCCTCTCATCTGCCATGAACAATGTTGCTGATAGTGTTCATAGTATTCTGGTAATCTTAAAGAGCACCAACCATAATTACTAGCCTCTAATACATTATTGATAGAGGCTTGGATTTTTGTTATTTCTGTTGATTTCATTCTTTTTCATTATATATATATATATATATATATATATATATATATATATTAGAATAGAGATTCCTAGACACAAGGAGCAAGATAAAATTATTCTGGAAATCACTTTAACTTTTACATCTTTAAAAAAATTCGTGGGAAAGGTAAAATTTCAAGTTGACTGAGAAAATTATGTAGTAAAAAGAGTTTTGTAAAATAATTGAGATTACATGCACATTTGGTCCATTTCATCTAGGTAAATTTTCTGAAGAATGCACATTTCTAATTTCCTTTTATATTCCTTGTCATCACAGCATCCCTAAGTTGTCTGAACTCAGCAGGTACCGTGTACAAACAGATCTCTGGGACTCTGTGGGAATGTATCCCTCTGCATTCTGAAAGACAGTGGGCATCCTTCTAATGTCTCCCTTCGTTGTTGCAGTGAAGCAGTGCAGGGAAGCACTAGACAACTGCTTTGATCAACACTCACACTGGCTGCAGGAATCATGGAGCAAGTCCAACGACTGTTCCTTCTAACTTATCGTCTAACTTATCCGCTGCAGATGTGCAGAGCATTAAATTTCTAACTCCACATAGCAACTTTACTGCAGTCTGGGTGCATTCATTATTTGCAGTATAATAGTGCTCTCTGCAGGATTTCATTTCCAAATGCAAGATGTGCTAATTACGCCATTGAGAGAGACAGAGAAGTAGGAAAGAAAAATGAGAGAGAAAGAACATGAGCAAAATGAGAGGGACAGAGGGAAAGTTCAGTGAGGGAATGATTGGTAGAACAATGGTCTAGAATCCCTGAATTGCAGCCAGCCTGGATAACCAGGATAGGAAGCCTCTAATTTGAGAGAGAAGTGGAATGACTTAGACTACAAAATGACCTGCTTGAGTACTTTAAGGACTCGATGCAGAGATGGTTCCATTCCATTGAAAGGAAGTGAGGAATGACTTTTACTGTTTATTTCCTTAAAAGACAATTACAGAGACTTCATATCAGTTCCATTTTGAGCTTCAAACTTAATCAATTGTTGCAACCTACAAGACATATATATGGAACAGTGGCATCACAAGTGTGATAGACCTGTCTTTCCATGGTGTGGTTAAAAGAGCAATAAACTAGTGGTCAGAGGATCAGTGTTCAAGTTCTAATCTCATTACTTCCTTGGGTATAACCCTACGCCTTGTCCTTGTCAAAACTCACTTAATGCATCAACTGAGAGAATTGTGACACTGAGTGACAGTCAGACTTAGAGAATGCTTTCCCATCACCAGCCTCTACCAGTTCTGATAACACTATGGAGCAGAAGGTCCCACTGCTGTGCTCGCTCCTTATCTTTCTTGTTTCTGTGATAAAGTCCTTGCCATAAAGAACTTAAGGGATGCAAGACTTACTTCAAGTCACGATTTCAGAAATTTGGGTCTGTCTTGTATGGCTGGGAAGGTGTGGAACAGCACAGCTGTTTAAGTTTTGGCAACCAGCAAGCAGACTCAAGACAAGAAAGAGCCGAGGCAATAGTCTCTAGAGATGGAGGAAGTGGATCACTTCCTTCTCATTCTTAGTTTCCACCTCATCTCAATAATCTGTTCAAATTTTGAATTCATCAGTTGGTCAAACCCCTGACTAGATTGGAGCTCTTTTGAGCTATTCATCCCCTAGAAATGTCCTTACACACACACACACACACACACACACACACACACACACACACAGACAGACACACACACAGACACACACAAAGATATTCCTTGCCAATCTTTTAGATGTCTTTCAAGCAAACTAAATTGACAGTCAAGATTAACCATCATGACCAGGAACACAGTAGAATAGGAGGAGAAGAAAGGAGGCAATCCCAAGCTCGATTTGAATTCTCTTGCACTACGTTGCTTCCTTTCTAAATGCAATGTGACATGTTGCAGTGTGGCAATGCTGCTCTTCTCCTCAGGGCTGGCTGTGAGGACACGAGAAGTGTCGAGCTTTCATATACCTATGTCCACTTTCTGTATCATAAAATCCTGAGTCCATCAGTCTACGATATAGTCAGTTTATTCTAGTAAATGTTGAGAAGCCACAGGTATGATATCTAAAGAGTCTCAGTATACAACTCTATATAAACCTCCAGAAAGATGGCAGAGGCCTCTTTAGAAAACTGCAGCCCTAATGTAGCCATAATGTCAGTGGCTATAAATGACACTAGATTAGGCCAGGAAAAGAATCACCCAACTGCCAATCTATAGATTTATGAAAAATAATGAACTATTATTATTCTATACTACTTACATTTTGTAGTATTTTGTTACACTGTAGTAAATATTATAAGGAAAATGCCTACCTTGTAGTATTATAATCCAAACTAAATAATATAATGAATTATGTAGCATGACAAAACTATAGAAAATCAAGGACATAAATTATTATGTATGTGAAATAATCAGGCTTCCCACAGTTGAATGAATTACTCAAGGACACAGAGCTTTGAATTGTAGGGAAAAAAATGGTACAAAATTTAAAGCAAAAGCCGAACTTCCAGTGTTCCTTTACTTAGTCCCACCATCCAGTGTGAGACCTCTGATAAACAGTAGCTTACAGCTTATCTGTAAAATAAGGCAGTAATCATATTTACCAGATAGGGCCACTGTAAGAAGTGATGGAGATAAAGCATGCTTAACAATCAGCATGGTGCTGAGAACATAGTAATCCCTTTAGAAGATAGGAAAGATGTTAGTGAAGTTTTCCATTTTAAAGGATCGAATTAAATCCCCCACTGACAGATGTTACTACTGAGTAGCAATTCTATAGGCCCTGGGGCTAGCCTCAGGCTTCACTTGAAGTTGGGGCCATAGACAAGATTAAGAGCTTATGATGGTTTAGAGTTAAGAAGTTCAGACCACAAGAAGGTGAGTTTAAAGCATGGTACATAGGTCAATGACTAGAGGTCTCAACATGCAGAAGTGGTAGATGGGGTTTTCCAGAGTGCATCCATGACTTGGGTTGGAGTAAGAAGCAGCAAATTAAGAAAGGAGGTTAAATTAAGAAAAAGTCGGTCTCAGTCAGTGTGTGACCAGCACTCTGGTCTGTTTGAGGTTATTGGCACCATGCCGTAATAATTCTTGGAATGTGCTGCTAAAGAAATGCCATTGGTTCTTATGTGAGGTGTCCAACAAGCAGAATGGAAATAGATCTACACAGGTATCACCACATATTTACAGGGAAGCCCTGGAAAGCCCCTGCCCATAATACCAGTCTGACGCCACAGAAACAGCAGGGTTTTGGCAGGAACCTTCTATGTAAAATAGATCTCTAATGAATATATTTAGAATCTTCAGAAAATCTTTAAGCTAAAATTGTTCATTGGTAGAGACATCCCATATCTCCTAGGAAAAGTACTGACTTAGTATCCTTGTCTTACACAGTTGTTTGCGGATATAAAATGTTGTCTCATGGGTGGTAAGATGGTTCGTTCGGTAGGCACAAGTATGTCCTGTTAAACCAAATGTTTTAATTTAATTAAGCCTGAATTTAATCCATGATACCTATATTGTGGAAGAAGACAACTGACCCCCACAAGTTGTCCTCTGTCCTCCAAACATATGCCATGACACACACCACACATGCATGTGAACACATACACATAGGCATGTGCATGTGCGTGCACACACAAACACACACACAGATAGATAGATAGATAGATAGATAGATAGATAGATAGATAGATAGATAGATAGATAACAAGGAAGAATATTTTTCAAAAGGAAGTGTTGCCTTGGTACAAATTTACCCAGTAGGTTCTAAAGCATAGGAGCTGAGGCTCTTTTTCAATTACAGCAAGCAGCATTCTCATGACTGCCATGAATCTTATTAGAGACAAGCTGGTCTGAACAGGTGCTGTGTCCACTAGGAAGTCGTTGATAGTCTGGCAAAGTTACTGGTGTGTTTCAATTATGAAGAGAAGGATGATAAACAACTGATAAAGCTACTCTGAAACCTGTTCTTATTCTCACTAAATGGAAGTGTTTGAAAGGATAAGTAGTTTTGGTTCTGAGACATTGACTTGGTTGCTTGCAGTGACATCTCTTTGCACATAATTGACAAACAAGGATTTGTCCTGCATTGGTTGAGTGGAGTGTTTTAAGAACACAGTAAAATTAAAATAGAGGGTCTGTCCTACCTACTAACAAGATTAAGTGCTTCTCCACAGAGACACATACAAAGCAGCTGAATAGATGTCAGAAATCAAAGCATATTTTATCATCATTCATATTTTAAAGAATGCTATTATATGTAAGGAAACACATATGTCTGAAAGTAATCAGTGTGCTATCAAAGTCTTCACTGAAATTATACAATTATATATTATTTCAATATTTACAAAACAAATTCACTTGCAATTTGATTCATAGAGTAAGTATACTTATCCACCGCACTCCCATATACACACATTCTATCCTTTTTGCATCTGTTATATATTCCCCCTAAGTCTAACAGCCAGAAAAAAAATGTTGTTGAAAACACACTCATTCATTTCTGTATTTCTAAGATGGTCTCTTCATTCTCACTTAGTATGTATGAGGAATTTTCCATGCATTCAGGTCCTTCCTCTGGCTACAAAGGATAAATAAAAAAAAAAAAAATACCAATAGTACCGAGGTCCTTGCAAGCAGTGGGAATGTCTTTCAAGTCTACAATTTCCATGAACTACTGTGCAGGTCATTCACTGCCCAAATCTCCCTCGTCAGAAGAGTAAATGGAAGTCTGGAATGGAGTCCATGTTCTTCTCATTCAGCCATGGAACCTGATAATACAATGCAATCTTCCCAGAATGAAAGCTGCATTTTTCTAAATAGCACAGTTGTGCCACACTGAGACAGAACAGGACAGAGAGTGAAGTGTGGAAGGCATTGCACAAAGCCTTCAGCTTAGCATATGAAAAATAGCCCAGAACACCCCCATTCCTCCAACCCCACCTTCTCTACCTTCACCAGTCATAAAATAAACAAAATCTGTCTAGGGGCACAGGCACAAAGACTCTCCAGAGTACCTAAAAGTGACTCATTATAATATTAAAACATGTATCCCTCAATAGAGTCAATATGCTAATGAGACATAACACAAACGAACTTATATGTAGAACCACATGTAACAGAGCATGCACAAAAATGTCCATGTTATGCAAATGAGACAAAACTCTTTGTACATTGGAGCAATCTAAGTCATTGAATTCTCTCTTTGCTTCCATCCACTGCTTCCTTTCTTAATAAATTTTCTTGCTTTGCTTGCAACTCCCCACATATGGCACACAAGAATTTGAAGCTCCCAGGGGCCCACTGAACCCCAGTATTAGCCCAAAGCCACATGATAACTGGTGCTACCCTAAAAATAGTTCCTGTTCCTAAGTGTGCTCAGCCTGTAGCACCTACACAGAAGGGAATGCTGGATAAGTAAGAATTTTTACATAGAAAATGCAGAGTATGTTATCTATTGTCTATATTATCTATGTATTATCTCAATACAAGGCATAGAAAGAGTTTATCCTAGAGATCAAAATATGAGAGACTGCTACTGTCTTTGTCACCCTTGGAAGACTATTTCTGTAGCAAAATCAATTCTCTAATGTACTCATAGATGATTCACAATAGAGATAATTGGAAAGGTTGAAACAAACAACATTGTGGGCTTTGAATGGAAATTGGATGGTGCCTGTGACTCAGTAAAAGTACATTGCAATGCAATTTGCTCATAATCATATTCAAACAGGTCTATATTTCTCTAATGTTCATTGACTGAGAGCCACAAAGACAAGTCCTACCTTAGGCATATGAAAATCTATCTGGAAACAAACACTTGTTAAAAAAGTAATCTACTAAAGGAATAAGTTATTGGCTAATAATCATGTGTAACAGAATTGGGAAGAAAATATACTGTCTATAACTCCAGCAGTAAGATGAGTCACCAAATGGAATGCTGTAGATGTAACCGACCGCCTTATTAAATAAGAAACACAGAGCCAATGTAAAGGTGAAAGCCCAAGAGGTCAGAGCCAGAAGCTTACCCGCTTTCCGCCAGCTAGCTTCTCCCGCCAAGAGAGCTCTCCGAAAAGGAGTTTCTTCCTGTGCGGTTGTCTTATAAGGAGTCCTGTTTCTTCCTTCTCATTGGTTATAAACTAACTACATGGCTGTCTCGTCACAGTCTCTCTGTACAGACCTCCCGAGTCTTCTATGGTTGGTATTGAGATCAAGGGCGTGTGTCTCCAATGCTAGCTGTATCCTTGAACACACAGATATCTACCTAGCTCTGCTTACCAAGTGCTGGGATTAAAGGCGTGCACCACCACCGCCCTGGCTTTCGCTATGGCTTGCTAATAGCTCTGACCCCTAGGCAACTTTATTTATTAACGTACAAATAAAATCACATTTCAGTACAAATAGAATACCACTATATCTCCCCTCTTCTAATTTAATAAAAAGAAAAAAAAAAGGAAAGTTGTAACTAATATAAGAAAAACTATATACAAAAGTACAATAACTATATACAATATATACAAGTGATGAAAACCTAAACAATGTCTAGTCCATTTGTATTTGACAAATTCAGAGAAAATAATTCCATTACTTATCTTATTTTTATAAGTCCAAAATGTACCTAATTCACTTTCTATCTTAACTAATTTTCAACTATAACTAATTAAACTTCAACTATAACTAACTAATCTTCAATGATAATTAATTAATCTTTAAATATAACTAATTAAACTTCGACTATAACTAATCTTCAACTCCCTCAGAAACCCAAGAAGGAAATAATATTACCTAACAAAAATAAAAACAGGAAGTGCAAATAAGCAGCTTCCAAAAAATTGTGAGTTGACAGAAACAGCCAGCCGCCTGGACAGTCACCTGAGGTTTCTCCGCAGTGTTGGGGCATCATCTTCAGCCTATAGGCTTAGCGTATCTGACAGACTCATTTGTGAAGTAGGATGTACACAAGTTCAACAGTTCAACCTCACCTTGGGTGAGAGCAGTCCATGTACCAGAAATACCTGAATTCCACTAGTGTCATGTCCTGATTCAGGATTTTAAATTCTGGAAATTGTTGATGGTTTTTTAATCCAGCTGTCCATTCTTCTTGACCGTGTATGTGTGGCTTCATCTCAGCATCCCGTTCTTCTCCACATCCCTCTATTAAATGCCAGTCTGCTATTGAGAGGCGTGAGCTTAGTTACTCTTCAAGAATAACTGTTTCAGCTGCTGTTCCATTGCACATCAGAAGCCATCGGCCCACTGCCTGTTCAGCTGCCTTTGAAGGAAAGGGCACTGTACCTTTTCCGGATTGCAAAGGCCACTTCAGGGATGGTGCCATATTGTCCTGGCCTCAGGAGATGCCTTTTGATAAAGCCATAACCACACTTACTTTGGCAAGAATCAGTAGTCCTTTGTTTCACGTCTGTCCATTTTGTCCTGTTGTCAGCAGTAGATTCGAGGATACTTTGTTGTCCAGTGGCTAACATTTGCCACAATGAAAGTTAACTCCATATGCAGTTTCTTCAATGCCCATATTCTCTCTGAAGTAGTTTGGTACTGCCAGGAGCCGACATGTCTCATAGTCATAACAAAAAAGAAAAATTTTCTAAGTTATTAAAACATTTTAAATGCCATATTCTGTAGATCTCTGAAGGGTTTGAAGATGACCTGTCTATCTAATATATATCTGCTCAATATTAAAAATATACCTAATATGACTACAAGTTCTATTGTAACGTCTAACTGCTAACTTTCATTTCTTTATATCCTAATAGTTGGTAATAACATTCAAGAATCAATAATCTGCATTATTTTGTTAAATGAATGGTATAAGTACAATTAGAAATAAACATATAGCATTTCCTAATAATATCAATTTCAATATATATAATTTGTATACAATATAAAACAATCCAATCCAATGTAAAGTATTTAAAACTAATAATTGTCTTTTTCTTTTTCTTTTTTTTTTTTAAACAAGAACCTTAAATCTAACCTCCTTTGCTTAGCCCTTTTCCTAACCCTTGATAACCAGTTGTAACTAACCCCTCTAAACAATGAGAATTATCCCAGACCCAAAACCCATTAAAAGACCAAAAAACCACCCGTCCCACACCACCTCTTTGGGAACGTGGGCGTCGTATTCTTAAAATTGCTTCCTGCTGGGTATGGGCGAAGGTATCTTTATTCTGAAAAGAAAAATTTTAGGTTAATTGTCAAATTCTAGGAAAGGTAGCTATATCCTTCATTATCCAGTTTGTGTACAATACCAAAGTTCAGGATTTATCTCAAGTCCTTATTCAAGTAGTCTTTGAGACTGGATCATCTCAGTCAGCCCTCTCAAAATTGTTCTAAGCACTTTGCAGTTCAAAGCTGATCGGTAGATGATGTTTGTCAGCTTAGTGATATTATTATTGTCCACGTGGAATTGTTGTTGTTGTGGGGCCCCATCTTCTTCCTGGAGACTTCAGTTGATGTTAGGCCTGGCCGTGATTTCCTGCAGAAAACTAGTAAGAGACTCGAACACAAAGACATATATGCAGCTAATTGAAGCCTTTTTTCTTTCTAGAATTAGTTAGTACTCTATATGACCATTCATATCTTAACAGTTTAAAATGTATATCTATCTATCTATCTATCTATATATCTATATATAAATCTTATAAATTTTGATATAAAACTCATACTTTAAGAAAAGTTTAAAGAATCAGAATAGAATCAAAGAGTTGAGATTAGTAATAGAATAGTCCCTTAATTAATTTGGCTTTTTATTTTGTCTGTCCCATAGCAGAAGATGGCTCTTCTTCTGGCATGATACAGAGAGTTTGCATTTTCCTTTTTTAGAATGCCTCTCCAAAGATAAGCCAGTGGTGCTGAATAGTGAATGGGCTTGGTCTTGTGGTACCATAGATATAAGACAGCAAAGCATGAGATGTAAGACTGACAATGGTAGGGATGGCAATGACAACATCATGTTGGAATTTCTGCTAGGTCAAAGACTCTGAGATGAAACCAAAGTAATGTAAGTGACTGATCACCATGCTATCTGTACAATCTAGAAGAAAATTAACTTGAAGGACTGTGCCAGGTTTTAGATTTTAAGGCAGTGAGATTAGAAGACTTTGGGGAAATAGTATAAATAGGTAGAAGAAGATGTCTGGCTGCTATGTTAGCATTTAACTTCATAAGTGGGCATGCATTATTTGAAGGGTGTTTCATTAAACTAGGGGAGAGAGTAGGGCAAGGGTACCTTGGACAAGGGTAGCAACAATGGAGATGTCCAGGAGTATCACGGTTAAGGACTGGGACATCAATGCAGGGTTTCTGGGAGGCTCTGCTGGTCAGAGGTTGCAATTTACCATAGTCTGGGCACCTCTCTCTGAGCTCAGCAACATGGAGAACTCCCTCTCCCTGGTGGAAGGCACCCTGCTCTCTACCTGACCTTATTTGGAGACTGTCTCCAGGTCCAGATGCCTGACTTATCTCTAGTATGACCCTTTACACAGTTTCCTGCAGAAGCTATCCCCCAGGTGCCCAATGGTATTTAGACAATGTGTAAGGAGCACTCCATAGAACTGTGCTTCCACAGATGATAACTAAGACTTGTACTAGGAGCCTTATGATAGGAGCGTGCTGTTTAATGCAAATTATGCAATTCCCCAGCTACCATCCCCTATACTCTGGAATAAAGCCGAGATGTCTCATTGAAGCAGTCTCCAGGAAGGCTATTTCTGCTGCGTTCACAGGCTGTGGACAAACCTGCATCTGCCCCTTTGTCTTCGTGGACTGGTGACCAACAGGCCATGAGGAAAAAGGGGACCCCACACAGGCTCACTGGGTAAGAGTTACTTATTGTGCATATATTAAGACCTGAATTTAAGTCCCCTGCACCAATGTAAAAAGCCAGGCTTGACTGCAAAAGCCTGTAACTCCAACACAAACAGGTGGTAACAGGCAGGCAGATCCTGGGTGCTTGGTTGCCAGACAGCATAACCAAACTGGTAAGCTTCCAGTTCAGTGAAGAGATTCTTTCTCAAGGGAATGAGAAGGGAAGGATGCTCAGTTTATCCTCTTGTGGCACATGCATGGACATACATGGATGCACATTCCCGAAATCTCATGTGTATGAACCACATACAAGATATGGTCTGGAGATGCAAGAATGGTTTGAGGAACTAAAAGGCAGGGGAAGTCTAAAAATCAAGGAGAGCCAAAGTTTATACAAAGAGAACAATTTTATTAGTATTTAAAAGAAAAACCCCAATACAGGCGACCTGTGAATTTTAGCAGCTGCCCAGAAAGGGGGAATGAAAAAGCCATGTCATTTGAGTTAAGACAGCAAGGGTGTCTGCCACATGGCACAGAAGGGCGTTTTGGAGGAGGAAAGGAATTCGAAGAACTAGAAAATGATATGTAGGCTCTGGCCAGCATCACAAAGAAAGAGACAAAAAATAAAACATAGTTCTGACTCAGAAAGATAGACCCAGCCAAACTTCACGGCAGATCAGCTCATAGAGACTTGGCTAGGAAGATGAATTCTGGAAAAGAAAATATATTATCTCATTAAAGGTTTATTATTCTCCCTGTTTCTTTACATGTCTTAAGTAGAGCCCACTTGCCTAGGGGTGGTGCTCCCTTCCTGAGGATTGGACCATTGGCCAGGTAACTGACAAGCCCAGCTGGATTAATTCATTTGGTTTTGGTAACTTGGAATGTTATGCCTTCACTCAGGCCAAAGAGATTCCGTTATCTTGACCAGAAGGAACTAATTTTCCCTTAACAGACATCTACTGTAGTGTTGTGTCCTCCCTCCCTCCCTCTCTCTCTCTCTCTCTCTCTCTCTCTCTCTCTCTCTCTCTCTCTCACACACACACACACACACACACACACACACACACACACACAGAGAGAGAGAGAGAGAGAGAGAGAAACCAAAGAAAGTGATACACATGAATGAGGTAAGTTGAACATGATGACAAAATAGAGAAATTTATCTAAATTACAACTACAATCTGTCCTTTATCATCCCCTTTTCCCAACCCTCAACACTAGAAAGACTATTGTCCTTACCAGAGAACTTTCTGACCCCTTAAAAATTATATTTCCAGAGGTTTTATTAAAAATCAGCAGAGAAGTGTTTCTGTAAGGATAATGTGAAAAGAAAAAGAGCAAGAAATAAGTACTTCTCTGCAATATTGCACAGTTTAAACCATCATAATTTAGCAGGATAACTTCAATTTATACAATGTTTTGAAAAGATGTGTCAACTTTCAAGTTGGTTTTATACTTCTGGGCCCACAAAAATAATTCTATTCAAATAGCTTTGTTTCTTTACAGTGACATATTCGTTAAACTATGAATGAAATTGGGTTGCATTATCCAGTGAGAAAATTAAAAGGAATAACATTGGTTCATTAGATCAAGCACTTGAAACTGGAGTTGGAAGGAAGTCTCTGTTCAGTCAGACATCTGAGCAGCTGAGCCTTTCAATTGGTCTGTAGACATGACCCTCAGCCCAATGCTACATCTGCAAGTTGACCTTAGAACTGAGCCAAACTACAGGTTAGACGGCAAACACTGAGGACTACTGCTTTTATCCAATGGACTCCCTACCCTAAACTATCCATCCCCACACTTATAGGAAATAGTGTCTTTTTGCCAGAACCAATTTAAAATTCCTAACTAAAAAAAAAAAAAATAATGTGGTTTCCAAATTCCCCATCATTTAAAGGTACATATAAAGCCACAATTTTGAAAAAACCTCTGAGCATATTTTCTGGGCTTTTTAAATCTGTTTTCCACACTGTAATCATAATTAGCCCCAAAGAAATGCAATTTTCTTTGTTATTACTCAGTTGATGTTGTTCTCAGTTGATGATTTTGATTAATACAGAAGTTAATGTTATTAATTTATAAGCAAAAATAATTAGAATAACTGTTTTATCATAAATTAACTTAGTTAGGCTTTAGTCATGTCTATCCCTAACAATTCCTTACTATTTTTGGACAGAATTCTTAAGGAAAACTGCACATTTACCTTCAGTGTGATATATATTTAAGAACTCAGACTTACTTATCCTCTCAACTGGCTTCTCTGTATAACCATGTTTTTTACTTGACAAAAATCTTTCTCTAAATCAGTTGTGGTATTGTTTGCTTAGATCTGGCTTCATTGCTCATTCTGAATTTTAATATCATTGATGTGCAAATATTTCAGAGCAAACATTTTCATGAATATATTGTGCTTTTGCTTCTACTAGTAATTTTTCAATTATCATCACATTTCTATCTTGCTTATTATTATATTTTATCCTTTATGATAATGTTGTATACTTTGCCAAATTTAGATGTTTTTACTTCATAGATTTCTTTAACTTCCTGTCGCCCTTGCAGAGAAATACGTTTTCCAATTAGTAAGAAAGAATACACCGAAGTATTCTTCCCATGTGGCAAGACATTCCGGAATATAACTGACACATTTCTAAATGAAATCTCTTATATCAGTGATTCTTAAATTTTAACGTGATTCCAAATGCCCCCCGAGGAATCCTGTGAAAATGAAGACTCTGATCACTCTATGTGGTGTGGATGAAACGGTACCTCCAGCACATTCCCAAGTGATGCCAATGTTACCTGTGACCACACTGCAAACAGCAAAGTTGTAATTTGGATGTCTGTTATTCTTTGTATTTTTATTCCCTAACTCATTTCGAGGAAACCAATTTAAGTACCATTTTGCAGGCTCAAAGCTTTAAGGTTTGGGAGTTCATGGGTTAAATTTCTATTAAATATTTTAAACTAATGCTAAAATACAATCATAAAGTAGAATACCTAATTTTATAAATAGACAGCATCACTGTCCTACTTAACATTAACTGTCAAGTTGACACAGCCTGGAGTCACCTGAAAAGAGTCACAGTTGAGAGATTGTCTCTATCAGGTTGATTTGTGGACATGTCTGAGCGGGATAACATCTTGACTGGCTTAACTGATGTAGGAGGTTTCAGCCCACTGTTGGTGGCACCATTTCCTGGGCATGTGGTCCTGGCTATATAAGAAAGCTTAGATAAATGTAAGCCTGTGGGTGAGCCAGAGAGCAAGACAGCAAGCAGGGTTTGTCCATTGTTCCTGTTTCAGGTTTCTGCCTGGAGTTCCTACCCTGACTTCCTTCAAAAACGAACGGTCTGTTAGTTACTCTTTTGTTGCTGTGATAAAACAATATGACTAGGGCAACTGGCTTACAGTTCCACCAGAGGATGAGTCCATCACAGTGGGAAAGCAAGATGGCATATGCCAGGCATGGTGGCAGGAACAGTGAGCTGAGAGCTCACAACTTGGCAAGCAGGAAGTTAAGAAGGTAAACTGGAGATGATATGAGACTTTTAATCTTAAAACCTACCTCAACTAGGGACCAGATATTCAATTATCCAAGACTGTGGATGAATTTTTCTCATTCAAACCAGTATAGATTATGACCAGGAAGTGTGGGAAGTAAAATGAAATAAATAAATAAGTGAAATATAAACCCTTTCCTGTCCTAAGTTGCTTTTGATCCAAGCATTTTATCATAGCAACAGAATGAAAGTAGAATAATCACTATCATAAATATTTAACTTATTTTTTAAGGTGGCTTTTACAAATTCAAATATTGCAAAAACTCTGGTGAATGCTGTGTATGCTACCTGCATGGTCATGTTGATTTTTTAAAATTAATACCACCTTTATAATTTAAATGCAATTTTGTTCTAAGTGGATATATATGTACATATATCTATATAAAATAATATTTGATATTTTGGGGGTAGAATACCATATATATTTTGGTGTAGAATCAGTGGAGCTATAAATTATGCTTACATTACAACTAATTACAAGTACATTTTTATCCCATAGCCTCTTAATTTAGTAAAATCACCACATGGTACTTTGCTTACTACAATCTGTGTTTATAAATTCTCCATACTACAGAAATATGTTTCTTCATATTTAATGTTGATATATTTAATTAAGTTTATAATGGTATTCACAATACTTACAGATGCTATATTATCTCTTTAACAGAATGACTCTAAATCTACTAATTGAGACTTCAAAGCAGAAATTATTATTAAGTTTACCTTAATTCATTTTCTAATTGAAGTATTTGTCAATATTGATGGGGGAAATAGCATCATTTCCATCCTTATAAAGTTGTTCAAATGAAGCTATCTAAAGTGTTGCTTGACTTTTAGTATGTTCTCAGAGAATGTTGAAGCCAGTAATGAAATAAATTAACTTGAGCAATCATTATATTTAAATGTAAAATCATGCTGTTACAGAGATACACACACACTGCTGTTTATTGTGATACAATTCACAATGGCCAAGTTATATAATCAGTCTAGGAGCCCATCGACAAGCAAATGGACACAGAAAATGTGCTACCTATACACAAGGGAGATTTTTGAAAAACAAAACCTCTTTGTTCAAGCCATAAAGAAGAAACAGAGTATATCATTTTCAAGATCTTGTATAAAACCGGAAATCATGTTAAGTAAAATAAGTCAGCCCCAGAACGGCAAATATTGCACATTTTCTCTCATATGTATCTTTTTAAAAACCTGGAAGTAGAACTATTTGGGGAGAGGAGAAAAACAAACAGAAGGTGATTTGGGGAGAAGAGGAGGCATTGGGGGATAAATAGGATGAAATAGAGGCACATACGAAAATGTCTTCTTGAGAACCTATTACTTTTTACACTAATAATGAAAGTTAAATGGAAAGAACCATGAGGATCCTTAGAGTAAAAGCTGGCTGAACATTGAGAATGGAGTGAAGTGAGAGAGGAAGACCCCTGGGGTTTGCTGGCCAGTGAATCTAGTCCATATGGCAAGCTCCAGATTCAATAAGAGACCTGGACTGTAATATAAAATGGAAAATATGAGGGACATACCTCAATGTCAACATCGGTTTCTCCATGGGCCTGTGCAAGCAGATATCACACACACACACACACACACACACACACACACACACACACCAATGTGGAAGGTGGTAATTCATAGCAATCCCATTGAATAAGAAACAACTCTCAGCTTGAATTTCCAAAGTCAAAGTCAGCTACAGTGTCACAGGCTATGCTGTCTTACAAGCTCAAAGGGCATTGCTCAGTGTCATACATCCAATCAATGTAATAGATTTATAACTATGTAACACAACTGTGCAGCCCCTCAACTTGAGAAAACCCTGAGACCCTGATATCTAGGAGCGCACCTTTCAGAAGAAATAGGTGGACTTCGACTTGACATTATTTCTACCAACCATATCAATACATTGCCTGCTTATGGAAGCAACTGTTTTCTACTTCTTATTTAGATCCTGTTTCCCCTAAGAGTTGTTCCTTTTTGGAAGCTGTTATTACTCCCTGACTCATTACACAGCTAGCTATAGGACCACCAAAATAACAGAGATGAATCTGCAACTCTAGCTGAAGAAACACCCAAAGGGTATTGCATTATTCCATCCAGCATAGCTGTGTAGGTTTTGAGTATAAGCCATCATAACCCATCCTTCTTTGCTACTTTATTCTGTGTAACTGAAGAAGCAGGGGTCATAGGCTTTTTTGCTGAAGGCCTCCGAATTGCTATTGTGAATATTACTTTTAACCACATAATCAAAATACTGGTCCATGATCCTTATGGGTAGGAAACAGCATGGATGGCCTGGGGCAGAAGGATATTAGGAGAAAGTAGCAGATGCTAGAAAGAGTTGTTATATGAAAACAGGAAGGTAGAGTAGGATTAGAATATATTCCAGAGGAAAACTCTCTACCTTAAATCAAACTTTGCCTCAAAGGGTGAACGTCCTGGATATTTTCCATTGTGGTAAAAGATGAATCCCTCACTTTTCTCATTTTATATGGTCAATTTATTCAGTTAGTCTAATATTTTAGCAAAATTGGCCACACCCATGGAGACATGCACAGGGATGTTCTGAACAACCACCAAAGGCTGCTGTGATGCTGTGTTATCCAAGAGTATATCATGAATTCTACTGTACATTAGAAATCCACATGGTATCTCATAGGGTGATATGGCAGAACACGTGGCCCTAAGTAGAAGCAATCCCATGAATAATGCACGATCTGAAAAGAATATAAAGTAAACTCTTCCCCAATGCGTGTAAGAAGAGGTGCCAAGATAGAACACCTAGGAAAACACATACACATGCATAGATATGCATGAAAAAAATATGCATATACATGTATATATAAAGAGAAAATCAAGAACGAGTTTTTAGAAATTATTTCTTTAATGGATTAAAAGCTGCTGGGTATAGTGGCAATTAATGAGGCAATTTCATATTGCTTATCTGATAGTCAAAAGGGGTTTATTTGCAATTAACTTACAACAAGCAAAGGGAGTTGGTTACGGGATCCAGGAGAGGTGAGGTGTAGTCCAACACGGTTCTCTGGAGATCTCTGACTTGGTCTGCAGTCCAGCATCCAGCATCCAGGATCACAAGGTAGCCAAGAGAGAGAACACATACACATTTCAGGTTGTAAGGGGTCCCTGTCTCAGCCATGCCCTGGATGGGGGCAGGTACCTAGCAGTTACCCGCTGCCTACTAGGGGCAAGGCTTCAGGGGTGAAGCACAGACAAGCACCCTGACAGCTGGGGCCTTTCTCTTTTCCTTGTGAAGTTTATGGAGGTTAAACAGCCTCATCTTGCATTTTCCTGACACCTCCATAGCCAATGAGTGACATTCTGTGCTCCAGTTTTGACACCATCCCCGTCATCGTTCCCATTGCCATTTTAAATGCACACCCTTGTTTAGATGGCTGGGATTCATCTTGGTAGATCAGGTGTATTGAATAATGTCAATACACAGCTTGTTAGAGCTGACAACAGAAGCTCAGGAAGTGTCACCCAGAAGCAGAACACAGCCTTCCTCCAGCCCCAGGTTGTTTAAAGCTGAAGTGCAGTAAATTGGGCATGTCTAAAATGGAACTGTCAAGCTTAGAGGGTTTAACGTTGAATCTTCCCCTGCATATCTCAAACAGACTAATGGATTAGGGCACTGGAACTTCCTTGGGTTAAAAATATTTGAAAAAATAATCCTTTTTAAAGCTACTAAAATGCCTCGTGAGATAAGGAAACAAGGAGAATTATCACAAGATCAATTAATTCCTTCTTCAAATGTCCACATGATTCCAAGCAGGGTTTCTGTCCATGGTTTCTTTATAAAGAAGCAAAGACGCTGGAGAACTGTGTTAAGGAGTCAGGGGCTATATCTAAGCTGAAACTCGTCCTCTGTGGACAGCAATACAACTAATGATGCCCAGGAAAATAGGCACAAACACAAATGTCATATTTTTGGCTATGAACTATGTGAACTTCTGATGTAGTACTGTCTCTGTTTTGGCTCTCTCACAGCTAATGTCATGATGCCATAACATTGATTGTATTGTTATTAAATTTTTATCAATTTGCATAGAAAGATTCACTATTAAACTGAATTCACCTTCCTATATAATGATATTATAAACTCTAATGACAGCAGAATGGTCAGTTAAGGGAATGGGTCAAAGGTAACTCATTGCAGGGCTCTAGAATATAGCAAGAGTTCAAGGTCAGAATCAGGAGAATTTCTATGACACAAGGACAGACAGGAAAAGGGAGTCCTTCATCCCTGACTCAAGTTGAATCTGTGAGGAGATATGAATCTGGTAATGGTATAAGGCCAAGTCAGATATGTCAAATCAATGAAGACAGAACATAGAATTGACCGACAATCATAGGAAAGGATCTAGTGCCCAGAGAACCACATTACAGAAGGAGACAAAATGTAGGTATGCTACATGCCAGAAAATATTTAAGAATTTACATAATTTGCAATTTTATAAAAAATAGATTATCTTTAGGTGAAAAGACATCCATGACTTTTTTTCTTTGTCCAGTCTCAGACACGTCTACCACCAGAGTTGGAAATCTTGTGTTGCAACTAAATAATGCACTCCTGTGCTCCCTGTGTGCTCCCAAGACAGCTGTATCCTAGTCCTTGAAATCTACAAATATGTCAGTCACAAGTCAAAAAAGAACTTTGCATATGTGATAAATTTAGAAATGAAGGATCTTGAGTTGGGGATTCTATGGTTGGGGGTTCTATGGTTAGGGGTTCTATGGTTGGGAGTTCTATGGTTGGGGGTTCTATGGTT
>CABHPP010145924.1:10605-20774 GCA_902168425.1 Peromyscus attwateri | reverse complement strand
TTCTCTCTCTCTCTCTCTCTCACACACACACACACACACACACACACACACACATACACACGAACCAAAATTGAGCATTCCTGTTACATCATGGGCCCTCAATAGTATCTCTGCCTGTCCTTAAATATCCCATATGTTACCAACTGTCTTGACACAACTAGTGATTGATTTGTGACATGATTCAAGACCAGATGTGAGAAGTTAGAGATAACTGGAAATCACATTGGTGTGACCAATATAGAGCACCAAAATGCCTACACTCTGACAATACATCTAACCTACCACCACATCTAACTCTCATTATATCGTCATGGAGTAGTGGTGGGACAGTACTGTAAGATGTAAGAAAGAGAGATATTGAGGCAGCATTTCATAAATGTCAGCAATTCTAAGACACTGTCACTCTTTGAACCATAGCCACACACCATTTGTCCAACTATTCATATGTATAATCTTATAAAATGTCTCACTGTTTTTACGTGGTTTCATCCTAAGAAAATATCAGGCAGATAGCAGAGATTTAAGGGATGAATAACATTTCCAATGTTCATTAAAATATATCTAAATTGATACAATGATAAAAGTTTGTCCACACAACCTATGATCATTTCATGTGCTACCTTATAAATCATACTTCGGGAAATGCTCAACTAAAATGAATCTCAGCTTAGAGCTTCCGAGTTTTCAGACTGAGCCCCAAATCACCCAGCTGCTGTGGATGAAAAGTCAAGAGGTGAGGGGTAAATTCTCATCCATCCTTCTCATCACAAAAGGCCAATGTTTTGTCCACCTTTTCTACATCCTCCTCTCTAGAATATTCCATTCAAGTTCTGGCAGCTGTTAGGAGAAACCTAACAGGAGAAGAGAGAGGAAGAAAAAAGAAAAGCACAAATCTGCCAAGCAAAATGGGAACCAGCATGGTTGTCTGCTGCTCTCCCTTTTGTGGGTTGAAAGGCTAATATCAAAATATTGTGGTTGTAAAAACATCATAATCATGGGATCTTGAGTCTTGTTTGTCATCACTCTGGGCCTCTGCCTTTGTCTCTCTTTTCATCTCTGTAATATAGCATAATTATGTCTTCTGTGAGGGTCAATTATCTTTGAACTAGCAAACAAATTGCCATCATTACCTCCGATTATTCTTCCCTTTTCTTTGATCACATTTTGTGCAGCAACCCAAAATTGTGTGTTCATTCAGCCTTTCTCTTCCCTGGTTGCCTTGCGGGTAGAGCTGATACTCTAAAGATCATTTCCCTCCTGTTCCCAGTGTTATCTTTCCCCTTCGCTCACCTCTTTCAATATCTCTTAGGCCTCACATTACCAAAAATATGTTCAAATGATCTTGTTACCAAGACAGTTCTTGGCAAACATGACCCTTCAGTCACAGTTTCCCTTTATTCTTTCTCTTTTCCACTCTGACTGTATTTATAAAATCCAAATTGTTGTACACAAAGACCCATTCAAATTGCATTAATATCTTAGAGATTCACTGTACTCTAGTGTCAGTAATCTCAAGATGAATGCACCCTGAGAACTATGTGACACCAAAAATTAACAAGGTCATTTGACCAGTGATCAATGAATTAAAAAGAACCCACCACCGTGGTGGTTACAGAATATAGGGGAATTAGCATTTCCTTTGGTTGAAATAAAAAAAGAAAGAAAAAGGTGAAAAACAATGCTCAAGGAATAGAAATACAGAGGTTTTTTCATAATTAGCTTTTCTAGACAAGTGTCAAGAAAACTTTAGGCAGGATAATGCAGATGGGAAACTCAGGTATTCATTCCATGGGACAATCTTCCTGGGTTCAGGGAATCGGAACTTCATGATGACATTTCTAGATGCACGTTGACATACTGATTTCCCAGAAATCCCTATAGCAAATTGGAAGAACATTTTTAAGGCCAGCGAATGGATGTTTGGTATTCAAATGCTTTGTGCTGCCTAGCAGAAGTGGGAAGCAAGGTTTACAGCAGCAATTTCTTCTAACTCACACTGGCAGAAACTCTGTGTGTAAATCAAAATCTTTACTCTTACCACCTCACACTGTCCCTTCTGCATTTTATGAGGAGCTTTCCTCCTGATGATTATTCTCTATCTCTCGTCGCCCTAAATCTATACTGAGGGGAGAAATAAAATTAAAGTCCTCTGCAGCTTCTACTCAGCAAATAGGGGGGAAAAAAACTTGACATGCTGCAAGCCCCGGGGAACAGGGACTTCTCCAAGCCTTCATTCTATGTAACTACTAGGTTAAGGTGAAGGATGAGACGGCTGGTACTGGAACAAAATGGAAGCATATTATATAATAGTTTTGAAAATAGCATATGTATTTTAAAATACCTACTATAAGATTGAGCCTATGATTGTGGGAAGAACACATGGATGGAGTTTGGAGAACCAGGCTATAATTTTTAGACCATTACCAAGTGAAGGTCAGATCACTTCTGTGTTATGATGGTCCTTGCTCCAGCTACAACACAGACCTACCACTGGATGATCTGAAACAATGCGTGCAAAGATGGTTAACAATAGTACATTGTTGAAGTACTAGACACTCTTAAATAGTACCATCTGCTTTCCCTCTCCTTTAAGTAGAAGAATGAGAGAAACTCTGCCATATATTACATACATGTGACATTCAGCCAGGAGTTTCTTATACCTACCTTCTTCTTATCTCTTATAGCACCCATATAGGCATTACATCAATGTCTTGGTTTTGGAGCTAAAGAAAATGGAACTCTGGGAAGATCAGTAATGTGAAATCCTCTTGTGTAGATCAGTTTTATTTTTATGTGTTTATTTGTTCTACAAATATTAAGCACTAGATGTTATCCTAGAGCAGAGATGATAAACTGCTCAGAAGGTAAATCCAAGCCAACATCATGTGCTCATAAATTTTCATGAGAACATAGCCACGACTATCTGTGGTTATTTTAGAACTACTACAGTGTCAAAATGCCAAGGTTAAATGATGGTAACGAAGATTGTGTTGGCTAGTTTTTGTTTTTGTCTTTGTCCATTTGACACAAGTTAGAGTCATCCAAGAGTAGAGTACTTAAATAAACTAATACATCTTACCTATTTGATCCCCACAGTTGGTATTTGGGGATATAACAAATACAGGCCCCACTCTTACTTTTTAACTTTTTCCATTTTTACTTTTTAACTCTTACTTTTTTACTTTGTCCATTTTTACTTGACCAAACATAATGTGATTTTTAGAGTATGAAAGGGAATTGGCATGATTTATTTTTCTCTAGTGATACCAATCTTAACCAATATGAAAGGTCCTGTGAATACCATGTTTCAACCATGCCTGTTTTCTCCTCTGTAAATGCTGGGGTTAGGGGTTTAACCAATAGTTTGAACAACAACAACAACAACGACAAAAAAAAAAAAACCATTTTGTATTATACCACCAGAAATAAATGGCTTTGCTAGCAGCATTTTCTAACCAATGGAGATAACTATTTGAGAAGAAATCTTTATTCTGCCTCAACATAGACATTCTGCCAGATCTGAAACTTCAAAGCTCAGTATGTTAATGAGTTCACAGTAGCTCTGGAGAGCCCTTTCTGGCCAAAGAAAAGAGCTACCCAAGAACTTCTTCCTTAAAATGAAAATGGATGCTATTTGGGGTCAGTTGTAATAATGTTAATATATTGAGAAATGTAAGCAGGATCATCCAAAGTAGAAATGATCTCATTATAAGCTTAGATAGTTTTGGTGTCCTTTGTTTTTGTCAGTCTGATGTGGGAAGTAATTTTACTTTCAGATGATCAAAATTTATTTATATAGATCTGAGGGTTATTGATGTAACTAAAAAGGCCCAATGACAAAACTACAACCTATTTCTGAAAAAAAAATCAAAATGTATCTATGAAAAAAATTCTAACTTAAATATTAGCATTTGAGTCAAATCTATTTTTATTAAGGAACAAAAGTGTGAATCCCTTGGGAGAGAGGAACTCATAAGGCCATTCAAATGCAGGATCTTCTTCCAAAAAGTTTTTAACTCCATTTTCAGAATCTGCTGGGTCAGGAAAATACCTTCAAAGGTCTGTTCCATGATACAAATGAGTTAGTAGCTTCCCTAAGCCCCCATCAGGTAGGAAACATTAGGCAATCATTTAAAGGACTGGTTTATTATCTCAATCTGGGAACTAAAGGCACACTGAAATTGCTTAGTTATCTTGTTCTTCCAGGACAGAAATGGACACAAGTAAACTGGAGCTCAAAAGAAAAGGGAGAGAGTAATGTCTTTGTTCATATGTGGCTAGTTACTACTCCTTCTACTAAGTGAAATGGTCATCCTTTGGTTGTTATAATAGTGAGATTTGGCATTTAGAGAACATCTTTGGACATCCATTCTGTAATATGCCTTCTTCTGACTCTAGGTGAATCACTGAAAATTCCTAAACTTTATGCACCCATGCATAAATAAATGATAAAAATGGTGTTTGTCTCATAATGCTACTGTGAGGGCCACGTATAAACAATAAAGCATATTATCCAGAATAAGCAAGTAACGCTAATTAAAGCTACAATCATTATTATCTGAACATTAAAAACAAGGTGTCAGTCAAGTATTGGTGACCCCATGGTTTTCTGTGCAAGCCATTCACCTCCACACAAGAAAGAGACTTTGATGAAAGGTCCCATCTGCTGAGAGTGTGATCTGACATCTTTTTCTGCTACTAGTAAGGGTAGAAAGTTTGTTTTCATTCATTTTGTGATTTGGCTGAAGATCTGGAGACTTTAGGGGATATCTGGAACAGAGAACCCAGAGTTATTATTGAAAACAGAAAGTTTTTTTATGAACCTAATAGCCAAAGGCAGATCAAGTCCACACAGCACAAAGGTTCAAGTGAGGCCATGAGAAGAGCAGGGCTGCACTAATATTCAAGTCTTAGACATGTGGCAAGAAGTCATGACGGGTCAGAGCGAGTGAGAAACAAATCAAGGCAGCATACACGCTCATCTGGACTCTTTCTAGAAAGAACATGCCCATCAGAACTATGGGCTTTGATGTTATACATGAAAATGACTGGAAGTCCAAACCAGGTAAATCTGATCAGGACGCACTTGAATGGGTGTTTGTGGATTGTATTCACTGGAATAATTCATTAACTTGTAAAAGAATCTTAGCCACCAGAAACAAAGTGTTTCCTGCATTTGTCTTAGTGACCCCAGCCCAGTGCCTTGTTCTAAGGTGAAACTCACTTTCCGCTGGTTGACTGGAGAAACTTTTAGAGGATTTATAAAGTGATCTTTAAGCCCAGTAAGAGATGATGGAAGTGTGTGTGTTTGTGTGTGCGTGTGTGTGTGTGTGTGTGTGTGTGTGTGTGTGTGTGTGTATGTGTGTGTGTGTGTGTGTGTGTGTGTGTGTGTGTGTGTGTGTGTGTGTGTGTGTGAGAGAGAGAGAGAGAGAGAGAGAGAGAGAGAGAGAGAGAGAGATCAATACCTTCAGATGAATGCTGGTTTGGTAAGGGTGACACAAGGTTATCTCAAATCTTCAATATGAACCTGGATGAGATCTCCCAATAGCCTCTTGGAAATATTAGGCAACTATTAGTTCACTTAATTGACAAAAGTTTGAGTTCAAAGTGGGTACTACATAAATTACATTATATTAAATCAAATGTCTATTTTGGCCAAGTTGGAGGGCAAGGCACAGGCAAAATTAGACAGTCATTGTATTATAAAAACCCAAGTGCGGAATGGAAGATGGTTTAATTGGTAAAAGTGCTTGTCCTGCAAGCATAAGGACCCAGTTTCAATCCCTAGTACCCATCTGAGAGCAAGTGTGATGGTGTCTGCCTGTGTCTCAGCACTGGAAGACCTCTGGGTCTTGCTGGCCAGCAGTAGTCCTGAGTTAGTAAACTTCCAGTTAACAGAGATTCTGTTTCAAAAATGAATGTGGTGAGCAATTGGCCTACAAACACACACACACACACACACACACACACACACACACACACACACACAAAAAAAAAGTTTTATATTAAAATATAAATAATCATAAGTGCTTATAGTAGAACATACTCTCCATGAAGATGGGGACTTTTGCCAATTTTTATTATTATTTTTTATCAGTATAGGGAATATTTTTATTGTATTTTTGCAAATAATAAAAATAATCCATCTGGTCTCACATTTTTTCTTTTTATTAAATGTATAATATATGCTGATTATGGCTTCCCCTCCCACTATTCCTCCCAGTTTCTCTCCACCTCCTCTCCTATCTGGATCCACTCCCTTTCTGTCTCTCATTAGAAAACAAACAGGCTTCTAAAGAATAATAAAAAATAAAATATAATATAATAAGATAAAACAAAAACTAGCATATTAGAATAGGACAAAACAAAACAAACAGAAGGAAAAGAACCCAAGAAAAGGCACAAGAAACAAGATATAGACTCAGAGACCCACTTATTCACACACTCAGGAATCCCATAAAAACACTAAACTGGAAGCCATAATATACACACCAAAGACCTATGGGATGAAAGGAGAAAAGAATATATATGTATATATAATATTTTATATGTATATAATACATATAATTTATATATATAATATTATATGAAAATATATTATATGTATAATAAAACACAAGATAATAGATAAAAGGAAAAGCCCTAACAAGACTTTATGAAAGAAGGAACATCCAAAGGTGCTGCTGAGTTCATTTTCTGTTGGACATCTACTGCTGGGCATGCAGCCTATCCTTAAAAGTAGTTTGTTTCCCCAGTGAGAGGGTCTTGGAGCAAATTTTCATTTGCAAGTGAGTATCAACTGGAGATAGCTTTTGGGTTAGGGATGGGGATGTGTGTCACTTTTCCTTTCAGCTCTAGAAGCGTGTTTTTTTTCAGACCCATGAAGCCCCTGCGTACGCTGCTTCAGTCTCTGTGAGATCATACATGTGTCAATCCTGTTGATTTAGAGGACCTTGATTTCTTGGCATCCTTCATCTCCTCTGACTCTTGCACTCTTTCTGTCTCCTTCTCTGCAGGATTCCCTGACCCATGAAGGGAGGGATTTGATGAAGAATCCTATTTAGAGCTGAGCCTTCAAAGGTCTCTCACTCTCTTCACAGTGTCTGACTGTGAGTCTCTATATTTGTTCCCATCTGATGTAGAGGTAAGCTTCTCTGATGATGGCTGAACGAGGCACTGATCTATGAATTTAGCAGAATGCCATTAGGAGTCATTTATGGCAAATTTTATTTGTTTTTTTAAGAACAGTAGTATTAGGTTTTACCCTAGGTCTCTGGGCTACCTAGTCTCAGGTTCCTGGTTACCTAGGCAGTGTTGCATATGGGTTCCACATCATGGAGTGGGCCTTAAGTCAAGTTAGATATTGGTTGGCTATTCCCACAAGCTTTTTACCACCATTACACTAGCATATCTTGCAGGCGGGACACCATTGTAGATCAAAGGTTTGTAGCTGGGTTGCTGTTTACATTTCTCCTTGGTAATATGCAGAGTAACTTGTAGTAACAAAGATGCTAGAATGTAGGGAGTGAAGGTTCTATGTAGGCACCAGAATTGATAGCAGGTATCAATTTCTCTGTGTTCAATGAGTTGTGTAGGTGTTGTCTTCAGCAAAGGGACCTTGGCATCAGTTCATGAAGAGCAACCTGTAGTCTTGGCAATAGTCTGGTGTGTTTGGGGATTTCCATGGGACCCTGTTGGTCAAAATTTCAATGTAACCCATTCCCAGTACTAGAAGCTTCATTTGATGACAAGAGTTGGCTAGTTGGGGCTCTGTCTCTCTCAGTATTTTGTGAATTCATTTAGATCACCTTCATATATTTACATATTTTAGGGAGTTTCTACTGCATTAGGTTTCTGTACTATCCTTCAAATGGCTTTTAATTTTAGCTGTCTCTGCCCATATTCCCTCCCGCATGCCCCCTCCCTTCCCACCTTCTACTTGATCTTCCCATTCCATCCTAATACAATGAGGAGTAATAACTGACTTGGGAATTTGTGATTACATAATCATCAAATTCTGTGACAAGGAGATGAAACAAAGTTACTATTTAATTATGGGGCATAATAAAAGAAAGTAGAAGGATTAGAAACAGCAAGCAGACAACTATCTTTGGTTGGGTTTCTATAAAAGGAAAAAAGCTCCCATGAAAGGATCAAATTCTGTCTAGGGATAACTTTTTCCAAGCTAATTTGCCTAGAAATTGAAGTCATGTAGGGTCTCTATTGGTTTCCACAGTGAAAACCAAGTTTGCAAAGACATTTAAGATCACACATATCTTCAACCCCTGCTGATATGATGGGGAAAGGGGGAGATAAGTAAGACCCAGTATAAGACCTCAGGAGAGTTCCAGTCAAGTAGTGGAGAGATTTTTACAATGCCAGGGTCAGAGCAAGCATTAGTGCATTTAACCCTTGATATAATCTCAACAGTACTACATACCCTAGATATCTTTATAGATAAGACTCTGGTTTGTAACACTTAGAACTCACTCTCTGTTTCATAATGTGTGGTCATTTGGAATTTGGGTAAGAAAACTGGAAAGTATTCTGCTGGGCTCATGTGGAAGAAAATACATATAACCACCCAACATCTACATGTTACACACTTCTCTGGTTCTCATGTAAATGTCATATGAATGAGAACAAGCATCAAGCATTTCAAATGAGTTACTTAAGATACCATTTTATGTTAATAGGAAAAAAATACAGCATTCTATCCCCTGGTTCAGTGTAAAACACCAAATGGAACATTCCCTTTTATTGCAGAATTTTGACTAAGACATAATGATGAAAACAATGAAATAGACCCATAGATTGTTTCTCCTTCTGCATGGCTAACACTAAAGGCACCATCATGAGTGACAGAGTAATGATCTAGAATAGAAAATTAGTGGGGAGTGACTGATCCAGAGGGGACAAGTTAGAATAGATTTCATTCTATATCACAAGGCAATACCTACTTAATAAATACACAAAATCCACTGTTTTGATTTTGTTGTTTGACAATTATCAGATTTTTAAATGAAATACATATCTCTTGGGTTATGCAATGAAAACTGAATCCAAACACAGATTTCCAAGGCATGGGTTGTTAGAAAAAAATGATTCTACTGTAGTGTTATATTGTGTACCCTAATAAACTTATTTGGGGATCAGAGGACAAAGCCAGCCACTAGATTATATATAGAGACCAGACAGTGGTGGTACAGACCTTAATCCTATCACTCGGGAGGCAGAGATCGGTCTGAATCTCTGTGATTTCAAGGCCACACTGGAAACAGAGTCAGGCAGTGATGACACACACCTTTAATCCCAGGACGTGAGATCTCATGTCTTTGCTTGCCCATGAAGTAATATGGCAGGACACAGAAAGTTATATAAGGTGTTAGGAAACAGGAACTCACTCTCTTTTGGCAGAGGATTTCGTAGGGGTAAGAACTAGTGGCTTGCTCTCTATCTCTCTGATCTTTCAGAATTTACCCAAATATCTAGCTCCAGGTTTTTTATTAATAAGACCATTTAGCAATTCATGTTACAGTCTACAGGCCTAGCAAAACATGAAATACACCATAAGTAAGAATATGTCCAAGTCAAATAACTGCAAAAAATGACATTGGTATTAGGAAACATAGTAAGACCCTGCAATGCTTTACTCTCATATGATTGTAAAAATTTTAAGAAGTATTTATTTCTTGCCAGAAACATTATTGAGGGAATGTTGCTTGGTCAGTAGAATGCTTGCTTAGCATGCATGAAACTCTGGGTTTAATTTCCAGTACTTTATAAACCAATGTAGTAGCACATGTCTGCAATCCCAGCAAGGGAAGTGGAGGCAGGAGGATCAGAAGTTCAAGGCCATTCATTCTGTCACATAGCAAGCTCCAGAACAGCCTGGGATATATGTGATTCTGCCTTAAAAATAATTTGTTTAAGAAATTTATTTAAGCCGGGCAGCAGTGGCACACACCTTTAATCCCAGCACTATGGAGGCAGAGCCAGGTGGATCTCTGTGAGTTCAAGGCCAGCCTGGTCTACAGAGCAAGATCCAGGACAGACACCAAATCTACACAGAGAAAACTTGTCTTGAAAAACCAAAAAAAAAAAAAAGAAAGAAAGACAGACAGGAAGGAAGGAAGGAAGGAAGGAAGGAAGGAAGGAAGGAAGGAAGG
>CABHPP010145924.1:0-10595 GCA_902168425.1 Peromyscus attwateri | reverse complement strand
AGGAAGGAAGGAAGGAAGGAAGGAAGGAAGGAAGGAAGGAAGGAAGGAAGACATTAATTTAAAAGATTTTCAGAGTTAATCAATACTTTATCCAATGAGTAGAAACAGACTCCATTCCCACCCCCATTGTCTTCAGCATCTAGTCAACCCTCAACTAGAAAAACAAATGGAACTGGTAGAACATGAAGTCTTGTTCTTTTTCCTTAGATTCCTAGACATCATTCCAAAGTCGGGAGAACTTTAAGATTATGTTGATATCAGAAAAAAGTGGGATTAATGTTGGACTAGTGCTGTTTGGACATTACAAAGTCATAAGCCCTCTCCATGGTGCCAGTATCATATGCTTGGCATAAGACAGCACCTATCAAGATATGAAACAAAACACGGTCAGCCAAATTAAAAAGAAAAATACTCCTACCATCTGGAACCCTCCTTCCATCTTGGATTGAAAGAAAGAAAGTGGAGGAGATAAGAAATTTTCAGAGGAGATGTAAAATTAACAGAATGGCTTAAGCTACTCTTCCTCCACAACACTGCCTTCTTTCTAAAAGAAAAAAGCACTGCCTTCATATGAAGGGCAGACTCAAGGCTCTGAGAATTCAGGAAATGGATCACAAGTCCTGTCATGTTCTGTGACTCTCATAGAAATCTCGAGAAACAAATAGCGCAGGAACATAACTCTACATTCAACATCCTGTGACCGTCACATTGAACACAATCTAATTAGGAAAGCAGGTATTAATACAATGGTGACAGAATGCTCAGGCATTCCAGCAGATTCTTATAGCTCTGGATATTGATTTTAAAGTATAAAATCATAATAAGTAGCACCACACATCTAACCTCATTGAACATCTCCTAAAGAGTCTAGAGAAATGGGAAATCCTTGGCAACCTTTACACAGTACTTCGAAGGGGTTACTACACTATCACTAACTTGCATGACAGACTCAACTATACTACAATCCATCTACACACAGTTGGCTTATTTTTCTTCATATTGTTAAAACTCTTCTGTTCAAACAAGGGATTAGTTCAGTTTTGTGAAACTCTTAGCTTCTAGCAATAGAAGACATATTTGTAATATTCACTTAATTCTGGTGATTATGATTGTCTGTCCAACATTGGATCACATAATCAAGCTTATGGCATCCACTGCCAGACCGTAGCCACCCACAGAGATGATTTTCTTCCCAGTTATACTCCAATATCAGTAAGATGGTGTTATCAGCCAATAAAATGTAGACAGAGTAATATATGCTACATTTATGCCTGAATATCAAAACCTTGTGTTTCTTAATTGTCTCACATGTAATCACCACCACATAGCTGGGCTCTTGAATGACGATGTGGAACAGTCTATCCACCCATGTCATTGATAATTTTATGAAGTGAAACTTCTAAATTGAAAAACTACTGTGATCAGGGGGCTTATCACTTAAAGCAGACACTGCAACCATTATTAACACACTCAAATCCTTAATTATAAACACTTGATGCAATTAGCCTTTGAAATTGACCACAACAACATTATGAAGTGGGTAATGTACTTATCTGTCCACATTTCACCCGTGAAAAAAATTGATGCCTAGAGAGGTGATAGCATTTGTTTAAAGTCAAAACATGTTAAGAAAGATAGACACATTATTGTTGAAATAAATAGTGAAGAATGCAGCTGTTGTAAGACCTAAATTTTAGGATTATTCAACTTGAAATAAATAATATAAATGTATAAAAATTTAAATATGTAAAAAACAAATGGCTAAATGTAAAAAGCCTACATGTCCATCAATATGTGAGATTTTTTAATAATATTAGGCAAGAAAATAGGAGCCAATTTCTAGAGGAAGCAGTTTGATGCCTGTGCTTAAACTGAAAACAATTTCATTTCATGAGCACATATTGCTCAAGCCCCAGTCCAAGGAGCACCAAACAAAGGCAACTAGGACAGATTTTTGAGCATTGATTCTGCCAGGCATTGTCCTCGGATCTAAAGTTATGTAACAACAAATAAGCAAATGTGTTGTTTAACTGGGTGTAGTTTCTAAAGGGTATTTTGTTTTGTTGTAGTTTTTTTTTTTAAAAAAAAAAACTATGTGTTCCCCACAGTCTAATATGTGCCTCCAAAATCCATATGGTGTTAAGGTAAGAGTATTAAAATGTATGTCCTTGGTGACAGGTGCAGGATACCTGCCTTTGAATTGTTGCTCAAAGAGGTCCCAGAGATGTCCATAAAACAATGCAGGCCATCAGTTGACCATGAGAACCTGAGAGTAAGATCCTATTGTCGAAGACACCACACACTTTGGTCACAGGACTTGGAGAAATAAGCTTACATCCACTTGGGGCGTGGTGATCCCTCAACTGTTTTGGTTAAGTGCAGGAATGATAACGTCAGAGGAACAAATGCCCCGGTGTCACATTAAGGAAATAAAAATTCAGAACTTCCTCTTGGACTAGCAGGACTAAGAGTGAACTCATGTTTGAATTTTACACTTCTCTCACTGTGCCTCCTGTCTGTCTGTAGTTGGTGGTTTTTGGCCTATCTGCCATCTGTCTGTTGTATACTTACTGTGACTGTATTCCTATTGCCGTCTGTGTATAAATGCCTTCCTGATGTCTGACTGTCCCTAACAAAGGGCCTTGCTTTGTATTTATTGAATAGCACAGAAAATAATACATAGGGGAGAAATGAGGGATTCGTTACAGTAATCTTTAATAAAGTTTTACAGGATTAAGTTTCTTTGCTGACCCCAAGTAATTTGGACTAGTAAGTATAGTACTCCAAACATAAGCTATCAAGTTATATCTGAGTGTTGTTTCCCAGATTTATGGTTGATATTTGTCATATAATGCTGCTTTCAGCCTGTTGGCTGCTTTCATCAAATGGTTACCATAACACACATGCACACAAGCATTACTCTGAATCAAGGCATATAAGAGCATATCATTTAAGATTAAAGCTATGCATTAGCTTAAGTTGTAAAAGCTGATTACATGAGAAAGCTAAGGCAAGCAAGGTTGGTTTTTAAAGACAGGTTAAATAAGCAGGCTAAGTACACAATGGCATGTCGGACTAAGTCTTAAGAAATCTCAGTGTGTATTATTAATTTGAATGTGAGGTCCAGCAAAATCTCTGAATGTAAGGGTGATTTTTATAAACTTGTATCACTACAATCAACAATCTTATTCATCTGTTAATTGTACAAAAACTAGCAACCTGACAAGATAGGCCCACTGGTACAGTAGTGGTATAAATGTTCTATGAATAACCAATCACATTCTTATTGTATTTAGGGCCCACTCCAGGAGATGAAACCCATAACCAGCATCATTTTCTGGGTCAAGAGCCTGTGTTCAGACAAATCACAGACCTAGTAGGGAGAACCTACGACTATTATGCTTCTAAATGCACTTAGTATGAAACTGTTCTCTAAATATTTGTCATCACACCCACAGATTAGAACACCTCTAAACATTCACCAGTTCATGGCACACAACAAGGCTGCAGAGAAATTCTTTTTGTAATGAATGACATTTAACAGAGAGACCAACAAATGATGACTTGTTTCTACATTAGCTTTATACAAGCTAGGATCATCTGGGACTAAAAAAATCTTAATTGAGAAAATGTCTCCATAGGGTTGACCTGAGGACAAGCCTGTGGTACATTTTCTTGATTGACATGTGATGTGTCAGGGTCCTGTTAATTATGGGTGGAGCCACCCAAGGGCTGGTGGTCCTAGGAACTATTAGAAGACTGACTGAACAAGCCACAAGGAACAAGCCAGTAAGAAGTATTACTCCATTGCCTCGGCATCAATTTCTGCCTCCAGGTTCCTGCCTTGAGTTCCTGCCTTGACTTCACTGGACAATGCACTTACAAGCTGTTAGGTGAAATAAAAACTTTCCTTCCCAAGTTGCTTGGGTTATATAGTTTTATCACAACCATAAAAACCCCTAACTATGACAACACTATCAAGAATAAGAGACTGTGAGATTTTCAGTCTTAAATGGGACATCTATAACCCCCATTTCCAAAGCTCAGGGATCATCTCCAAAGAGGGGTGCAAAGATTTGAAGAGCCAGAGGTTACAGGGAACTTCTGTAACAAAAAAAAAGTGTTTTCAAGACATGACAATCCTGTGGTACACATGAACTCAGAGTAGCTATAGGTACATTAATAAGATCAACCCAGGCAAAACACCAAGACAGATAGGAGAGGGTTTCATGAAGTCCCATCCCTACACAAGGAACTACTGGCAGTTTATGATTTCTGGGCAAAGAAGCACTGTTTATCTTCATGGATGCAGCCCCAGGTAAGCTTCCCATGATTTATGGGTGCTCTCACACCTACATACGTAACACCAGTACCAACTAGACTCCATGGTATATAGATGGCAACAGCTGGTGCTGTTGCCATCTTGAGTCAGGAGACTCCCTTGTGATTACATCTACTAACATCCCTGCCTGGAGGAAGAAGGAAGCTTAGGGACCCAGAGCTCAGTTGCCTCCAGGAGATCTTTATCAGACCCCTTCTTCCCAGAGAAACATGAGGTAAACAAGAAGATAGCTTGGAATCTTTGATACTGTAAGCTGTCTGTAAGTTATACCAGGATTCTGGTAAAATTGTCAAAAAGTTTGTTCAAGGGACTTTGAGCCACTCATGCTCCACTAAATTCAATGGCTCACCAACTGGACTTGGATGGATTCTTTGTTTAATCTGTGGGTGCTCTTCTCAACTGGAGTAAACAGACAGTTCTTTATGTCTCCCCAGGAAAAGTGCCATGGCAACATCAAAGCTCCTCCCTTGTGAGTGAAGACAAAGGCCTAGCAAAGGAGGCTGTAGGTCATATTATTCACATAACCTTCTGCCTCCAGCCATGCGAGGAGCCCACACCGGACAACTAAACCCATTAGCACCTTGATCTTTTGCTTCCTAGTCTCCAGAAAATGTAAAGAAATAAATTCATTTTTTTCTAATATAAATTACCCAGTGTCGGGTATTTGTTAAAGCATCAGGGCAGACTACGATGATATTCAATAGGAAAACAGAATCCCTCAAGTTTACAAATAAAAGTGGAAACATCTCGTGGTGTTTTGAATAGGAATGGCCCCCAAAGGCTCATATATTTGAATGCTTGGTCATCAGAGAGTGGCACTACTTGAGAAGGATTAAGAGGTGTGGCTTTGTTGGGGTAGGTGTGACCTTGTTGGAGGAAGGGTGTCACTGGCATGGGCTTTGGGGTTTCACAAGCCCAAACAGGGCCCAGTGTCACTCTCTTCCTGATGTCTGTGGATCCAGATGTAGAACTCTTAGCTACTTCTCCAGCACCATGTCTGCCTGTGTGCCACCATGATGAAAATGGAGCAACCCTCTGAAACTGTAAGCAAGCCCCAATTAAATGTTTTCCTTTATAAGAGCTGCCATGGCCATGGTTTCTCTTCTTAGCAATAGAACACTGTCTAAGATACATCTAGATCGAAGAATAGAATCAGAGACCTTATCTCAACATAATCTGAGCATTCAGAAAGGACCAAGAGTAAACACTAGAAGTTCTCTCTCTTTAATACAAAAAACATTAAAAATAAAGCCAGTGACAGGGAACAAAGAGTGAGTTGGTGGAAAGCAGCCTGAGAAGAACTTTTATAAAGATGCCCAAACAGAACCAAGAAAGAGACACCGCCCATGTCTACACTCTGCTGATACTACTTTAACCAACCCAGGTAAGAATGGAATGAGTCACTCCAGAACCAAGCTTTATCCTATTCTTGTGTTGTTTTCTAGATTGTTGCACATAGAATAACACTTTAATAACCCACTTATATATTCTAATCTACTCAATGCTTTTTAGCTATTATTTTATTTAAGCTTAAAACACCAAAACATTTTTTTTAAATTAAAATTTTCTTACCAACATAAACAGAAACAATAAATGACAGGTAGACCTCACAAGATGAGAGTATTCTGATAAAACTAAGCAAACCAAATAAAAAGCAGACTTTGTAAAATATTAGCAAGCCATGGTTGTACTTTTCTGTGTTACCAAAGAAGTTATGCAAAATTTAAAAGAGCAATTCACCAGGAAAATCTGCCCTGATGATAGAAAACATAGATCAAATTGAAGTCCAACAATTTGTGAGCTTCATATTACAGAACCAGACACTTGGAATTTGAATTTCACGTTTTTCTATAAAAGAATTATAAACAGAGAGTTCAGTAGCTCATTCAGAAGATGTTTGGTAATGGTTAATTGCACATGAAGCTCTTGATTCCTAAGATTTTGTCTTCAGTGTCTCCTAGGACCACAAGATCCTCAGCCAACTAGAACTAAGAACATCCTCATTTTGAAAAACACCCCTCTGACTTTATTAGACTCAGGGAAACAACTCAGAAATGTAAGGATGCTCTCGCTGTCCCTGATACATGCATCAATAGATATGACAGCTTAGCAAATGTGAGGAGAATAAAGACTGCACCTTCATTGTTTAACAAGAGCTCGATTTTAATTTGTAAAGAATTCTAAGATGAAGAGAATGTAAGACATAACTGAAGAAAGTGGGATGTCACCACATATACAAATAAACAAAAGGAACTATATCATAGTCTTGATGTCTCAGCTCAGGACCTGGTATAGCCTGATGCTATTCCTTTTGTGAGCTCTCCTTTTCAATCTTTGATGTAAATAAGCACAGCCTACATGGGAATCAAACTGAGAATAGGTATACAACCTAGAATGCGGTCATTCTTAAAGAGTCCTGTATCATAGCAATGTCAGTAAGAACAGACATGACTCTAATAAATAAGGGAAAGATTTGCAAATGAAGTGGAATATGAATAAGAAAAAGAAATGATCAGTGAAGCCCACATTCATATTAATAGCAGTTTTATAAGAAATATTGTATATTTTGTGTATATTTTACATCCAAAGAGGGCTGCTGAATTTTTAATTATTACAAACATATAAAAAATTTCAAACACTATTGGTATCTAGACCATTACATGGGCTTAAGATGATTCATTACATTTGAATTTGCAGTGCAGATGTAATTATTGATGACCTATGACTACAGATAGTCAAATTTCTTGGATTCAGGACCATAACGGCCCCTTCTTTTTTTACATACTCTCTCATATCTGTTCTGTTTACCTTAAAAATATTTTCAAAATCCTATTTTTACATTACATTATACTATTTTAGCCTGCAACTTGCTTTAGAGTAGAGATGTCCCACAAACATATTCTATTTCCTTGTTTTAAAATTGACACCACAGAGTTATATCTTTGTTCTTCATATTCTCAAAAGAAAATACCAACCCTTGCCTACGTCTTTGTGAAAACAATAGCTGTCTATAGTAGTTTGGTGAGTTACTGATACTAGTCGAATAGCCATGGTAGAACTCTTCAGCCCTCCTGTAACAAGGCCAAGTAATGATGCCACATGCGATGTTTCTGTTCTCTGGTGCACTCTAATCTTGCCCTAAAAGTAAAACTCTCTCCCCAATGTAGCTTTCAGTATTAGAGTCTCACCTCAGCCCAACTCCAGGATGCAAAGGGCAATAATTTCCCTCTCTTTCTCTTAAGCCATGTAAACTACTGAAATATCCAAACTAGGTCACTAAATAAGTTAGTGATATTAATAATAAGTTAATAGTATTTTGTATATAAAATCCAAGATCACACCAAACTTAGGGATGTGGAGGACAGGAATGCAAAAACACAAATATGAGCATTTCTCATCTTATACACAGGAAGCAAATAATTCCAATTTTATTTTGTTAAGGAAAAAAATGCAGTGCCATTTTTTTAATTTCCAGGTGGACAGTAGTAGTGTAAGTACATAAAGGAAATAACTTCCACATCGCTGGAGAGAATAAAATAAAATTTTGACCTATAGAAAGAATATGTAACCAAGATAAAAATCAAAAGATATGATGGTAGATAACTTATGATAGTAAATAAATATAAGGTCATATATTAAAAGAGCAAGACTATCATGGTCACTAAATCCCACCTTTTCCATTTCCACAGTTTGTGTTCAGTAATCTTTCATTGACTATGTGAGTGAATGCTCAGGTGACGGTTTCTTTCCATGGGGATACTTAAAATTAAATGACATCATTAAATTTAAAGGCATATCAAGCAAAGGAAAAGAAAAACAGAAAATCTGAGTGTCATCGTCAGTATCAGACCAGGTAGAATTATATGGTGATAAACAATACAGAAGGATAAGGCAATGTGCCTGCTGTGCCAGGAAAACATGACATGGAAACAAATGAAGCAAAACTTTTCCAGACAGCAAGCAAGCAAGAGCAAAGCACAGCCCACCTTATCGTATTCCACCAAAGCGATACATGTACAACTGTCAATGACACTGTTAATGGTTCTTGGGAAAGACCATCATGACTGGCAATCTTCTGGGTATATTGACAGGGAAAGAGAGGCAGACAGACAGAGACGTAGTTGAGATAGAGACAGATTCAGAGAAAATTGGAAGAGAAAACACAGAATGTGGATTACTAAATCAGGATGAAAGAGTAAACACTACATAATTCCCAGAAAGAAAACGAGTTATGGTAGAAAAAAAATATGAACTGGTGTATGCCAATATATTAGATGACTGATTTGAAGGATGAAACAAACCAACAAAACTGCCTTAAGAAGTTAAACAGAAAATCTAAGGAAGACGATAACAGATGTTGAATCAGTATTTTAAAATTTCCCATAAGAAAATATTTGTCAAAAAATTAATAAGGGGTTTTTATTCAAACATATAAAGAACTTTAATAATAAGAAACAACCGGATTTAAAAAATGTCCAAAGACCTTCTGGAGATACTTCACCAAAGAGGATATACAGGAGGCAAACATTCATTTTTTTTAAATTACATCAAGGAACACACATTGAAACACCATGAGATACCACTACACACCTATTAGAATAGCTGGCCCTAAAAGCTGCCGTGAACTGCTAGGGAGGAAGTGGAGCCTCGGCTGGAAAGTCAGTATGATACAACCACTTCAGAAGTTAGCCTGGTCCTTACAAAACAAAGAAAACTCTTCCCACACTGTCCAGAAACCACACTATGTGCTGTTTACAAAGTTAATTGGAAAACTCACGTCCACATAAAAACCTGTGCATGCACTTATGTTTATAGCAACTTTATTCATAATTCCTGAAATTTGGAAGTAATGAAGATAGCCTTCAGTAGGTAAACACAAACTGTAGGCCAGTGGTTCTTAACCTGTGAGTCATGACCACTTTGGCAAACATGGATCTCCCCAAATATTTACATTACGATTCATAACAGTAGCAAAATTACAGTTATACAGTAGCAAAATTACAGTTATACAGTAGCAACGAAAATAATTTTATGGTTTGGGGTCACCGCAACATGAGGAACTGTATTAAAGGGTCACAGCATTAGGAAGGCTGAGCATTACTGCTGTAGGCCATCCAAGCAGCTGGATATTGAAAGGAAATGAGCTAGCATGACATGAAAAACATGGAGAAAATGGAATATTGCCTAAAGCATATAAGCAAGAAAGCACATCTTACATAGAGTTATGATGATGATAACCAGGAAAAGAAGTGCTTAACAGTTAAACCTTATATTCCTTTGGGTTTTAGAAAGAGACAAGGCTAAGTTATGTGGTACATTTTGATTTGTTTCCATGTATGTCTGCATGAAATTCGACTGTTTGGCTTTCTTCTTTAGAAAAAGGTCTCATCACATGGCTCCAGCTGGTCTTGAACTTGTTGCTTCAACTCCTAAAGTGCTAATATTATAGGTACTTGTTACCAGATTCATCCTTCTTGGAAAAATGTATGTGATGAACATTAATGACATTAGAAAATAATAGCTAAGACAGTATGTTGAAGTGAAAATTACAGTTTCTAATATAGTATTCTACTATGGCATATATATGTTTTATATATATATTTAAGTTCTGCCTTTTGGTTATATATATGGTATACATTTGTATGTACATATACTGTAATATACACTATATATTCTATGTGTATATTGTATTATGTATGTATATATATTATATATATACTCAGACAGAACTTAAATATATATAGTATATATAGCATATATATTGTGTACATATACCATATATATCTATACACACTTAGGCTGAACTTAAATATATAACCAAATATTAACAGAGATTTTTCTCTAGATTTCTGTGTTAGGAGTGTTATCTACTTCGGCTTTTATATGCTTTTCTCTTTTCCTTCCAACTTTGGCAAAGAATTTGTTTTCAAAGCATCTTATGTCATTGATTTCAATATTTACAAATCAGAAGCACCAGCAGATAGTATTTATTGTGCATCTGCTGTGAGGTGATATCTGAGAACGTCTTAAGGAGATTTGCTTGTAGAAATGTGAAAAGTAACCCAGGTCCATTCAGCCTGCTTTCAGAAGCCACCAGATCTGTAGAGATAGCTGACCTTACCATGGCACACAGCAGATAGATTTCAAGCATCAGGAAATGATGGTTCAATTCTTGTAAAATACAAAATCTTTTGGTAATCCCATATACAAGTGAACTCTCTTGTATCATTTCTGTTTGAAAATTCTTCCTTTA
>CABHPP010145923.1:4985-32764 GCA_902168425.1 Peromyscus attwateri | reverse complement strand
AGCAAAGCAAGACCAAAACCTAGCAGAGGAAATGTTAAATCCCGAAGTTCTGTGTCTAGCAGCAGGAGCATGTGGTAGCTTGATGTGATTTCCCCAGAGCTTAAGTTTCCCATTCTTACAGCTACATCATCTGTAGCCTACATGGCTTTTCCCTTAGTCAGGTTCTGCTTAATGCCTGCTGCTCTTCTAGGGAGATGTCCCATATCTGGGGCATCTCCAACTCCCTGGGGTCTCCATTGCAGCTTAGGGTTAGCTCTCACAGCTTCATGTATCATTGCTCAGGGATTACCTGCAGAGGTTCTGATCCCACTTCACACTGCTTGCCCTCATGGACTTTCATTTCCTTGGAGGTCTACATGGCAGCCCCCATGACTCCCCAACTCTTGCATTTTGCACGTCTGTAAATAAGAACCACATTTAAAAAAGAAAAAAAAATCATGATTTATCGCCAGCCTGATCAATAGTTGGGCCCCCTTGGACCTTGAGTGTAATAATATAGGTGCTTGGATACTGAGACACCCAATGGCCCTTGGGAATCTTAGAAGTGCAAGGAGGGAAGGTTGGTGAGGGTCAGGGTCTGGAGAGAAGTTAAATAAAGGTATGATGGAACATTCCATGAAAACTAGTCTCTTAGGCAAGAACAGGCAGTTGGGTTACGGGAAAGTTGAGTGGACTGTGTTTGCAGCCCCACCCCCATTTCACAGAGAGCACCAAGTGGCTCATTTATCAGTACAATGCATAAAAATAGGAATGCATGATGGCTTCCTCTAGACACCTGCTCTGGTCCCTAGCCCATCACGGGAATGCAATCCGTGTAGGAGGCTGAAATACTGTAGCCTTGGGAACTCTGACTCCCTAGCACATCTCCCCGAGGCTGCCATGTTTAAGGTTAACTATCATGTATGGGATTTTGTTCCTATATGAAAATGAGGTGAGAAGTTTTCAGATCTGGGAGGATATGGTGTGACCAAGAAAGCAGGCCCCGAAGGGATCTTAAAGGTACCATCAATTGGGATCCCCTTATGCAGGAAGGAACAAGATTTTCACCTTTATTCTAGGACTGACACATAATCTCCATGTTCCTTTACCTACTTGACAGAGGAGAAAAATCGCCCAAAAGTAGATTGAGCATCTTGTGTGAGGTCACAGAAAAGCCTGGATCTCAAATCAGGTCTCTATGACTCCACAACACATATCTCCTCCACCTCAGCACTCTATTGCTCCTGCACGGGAGGGAGAATGGCTCGAGAGATAGAGAAGGACTTGCTGGAAGCAAATTAATGACAGAGCTAGGCCAGCTGGGTTCCTTCACTCGCACTATAGCAGCTACTCTGGGGCTGTTTGTAGTTAGCATCCATTGTGCAGTGTGTGTTTGCCCTTCTATGACTGATGTAGTGGGAGTAGTTGGTGCATGTAGGATATAAAAGCCCTATTTCCTGTTCCCAGAAAGCTTATGATTGCTCTGCAGGTAGCAACCAGGTAACTCAGATGGAAGGCCTTCCTCCCTCTCCCTTCTCCATCTTCCACACTCCATGCTCTCTCCTTTTAGCAGCTAGGCATCAGTGCTGAGAGGAAAGAGAAAACACTCAACAAAGCCTCACTCAAAATGTTCTTGACTAATGATAACCAGTGCAGGGTGAACTGAACAGGGCAGCCTTCCAGGAAGGCTCCTATTTGACAATGACCTCAGACACCGCCATCGCCCTCTGTCCATCACAGGTAAGAAGTGGGCAATTGCTTCTTGGCTGTAGTGAAATGATGCCGTTCCTCAGGTCATAGGCAGAACAAAGGAGGTGAAGAAGGGCTGCTGGTCTGGCAAGTGTGGGGTGTGCAGAAACCCAACCCAGACTTGGAGCCAATATTTGCTTCATGGGAGGGCACAGGACAGATCCAATTCACCCTGTGGGGTTAAAATGCAGTTTAATAGAACAACAGATATCCTGGACCCACAGAGACATGGGGTCCTGTTTTAGTGTTTATCACGGCTAGCTGTTGGGCCTCGGTCAGAATTTGTCTTCTGTGAATTTTCTCATCTATAGTCTATAAACGGTAAGGAAACATTCATCTGAAGAGTACACAAAGGAAAACTTGCTAAGCACCAAGCCTTGATTGAGCTATCATTTAATTGCCATGGAGATAATGATGATGATGGTGATGAAGACTGATCGCAGCCTGTCATTCCTCCTGGGTATCTTTGGAAAATGAAATATCTTTGATTCCCACCAATGCTTTAGGTTATGACAGTCAAAGGATGGGTGGGGTGAGGGCGAGAAAGATGACTCATTAATATTTAGCTCCTATCCTGTGGCATCTATTACAATAGGCTAATTTGCATAGGTTTCTTTTCATTTATTCCTCATAAGAAGCCTTTGAAAAAGGATTTAGTCATATCTTATGAATGAGAAAACGGAGGTCAGGGAGGTTAAGTCACTTGCTCAAAGGCACGCAGTGATTAATTTCCAGAGCCAAGGTTTGACCCCAAGGCCAAAGGCTGTCTCTCTTATGGACTGGGTTTCTCATGAATGGATGTGGAATGTAATCCCATAGTTTCTCAAGTGTGATCTTTTCTTTTCTACTGGAACATGTCAGAATAAACCCTGCCCCAAAACAATTCCCGCAAAGAAGACATGAGCAGAAGCCCAACAATTGTGCCTGGACCTGTTTTGACATCCACATTAATTTCTTCATTTATTTCGTTATTATTCACAGATTTTCATTAGTGTTCATTGAACCAGACTCTACTTTTGGCCCTGGGGATAGAAAGAAGAAAGAGACTAGTAAAATTAATGGCAGCTAGCAGTGCTGTGTGTATGTGTGATATGCCCTTTGATAAATGTAAGTCATAGGTTGTATGTGGATGAATTCATCAGTGTCCAGCTGGCAGAGAAAAGTCAACCCAAATTTTTTAACAAAGAGAATTCAATCCAAAGAATTATTAGTTGGGAATAATGAATTGTGTGCTAGATAACGTAAAGGACAAGGAGGGAATAAGTGATTACAGATACAGTCACTACAAAAAGCAGCCAGCGTCTGTAGAAGTGAGAGAAGCAAATGAAGATGTCAGAATTAGTAAAATGGAGATGCTTAGAGGAGAGATTCTGCAGAGCCCAATCTAAGGCGGCTGAGGAGGAGCTCTTTTCTGATGGGTCAGTTGTCCTGAACATGGAAGAGAGAATGTGTGGGAACTTCTGAGAAGGGACCACCAGTCACATAATGCTGTTATTTGTGAAGGAATACAAGTCATGTGCTGTGAAATGTGAGGAAACCTGGCTGGATCTGATAACCACTGATGGGTGGAACTGCAAACGGGTGATACCAGCAGGAAGAGGAAGCAGATGGTGTGTTCACACAAAGCAAACTAGAAGATGAAAATGTCTTCTTCCTCATCCTACCTTGTAGCTCTCTCCAGTTCCTTCTATTGGCCAAGCCCAACAGAAACACCAGCGGGCAAAGCAGAGATGTGAGTCTCAGGGCGAAATCACAAGACAGTCTATAGAAGAGTAGGGTCCTGCCACATGTGATACCTGACCTGTTATGTCTGGATGATTTTGCTTAGCACAATCATCTCCAGTTCTGTTCATTTAATACAAATGGTATGCTTTCATTCTTTATGGCTGAACAAAACTGCATTGCATATAAATGGCACATTTTATTCATTCATCCATCTCTGGGCTCTTATTCTGTAACTTGACTGGTGTGGGCAGTGCTTGCAATGAGCCTTGCTGCACATGTCTTTCTATTTGATTTTGATTCTTTGGAGTATATGCCCATGAGTAGTATAGCTGGATCAAACTGGCTAGACCAAATAGTAGTACTTGTTGTTTTGTGTTTTTGAGGAATTCTGATTCCCACAGAAGCTACTGTAGTTTACATTCCCACCAATGATGGATGTTGGAGGATTCTTTTTTTCATTTCTTTTCTTTTTCTTTTTTTTTTTTTTTTTTGGTCTAAATCCTCTTCAGCTTTTATTCTTGTTCATTTCCTTGAAGATAACCATTCTTACTGAGGTTAGATGGAATCACAATGTAGTTTTGACATGCATTTCCCTGACAACTAAAAGTGTTGAATAGTTCATGTATTCATTGACCATTTATACTTCTTCTGGGAAGTGTCTACTCAGTTCATTTGACTATTTACTAATTAGATTACCCATTTTTATTGAACTTTTAAATTCTTTCTATATTATGGGTGTTGATACTCTGTTCAGTGAATAGCTGGCACAGGTTTTCTTCCATTCTCTAGGCTTTCTTTTCTCTCTCTTCATCGTTTTCTTTGCTGTACAGCATTCTTTTATTTGATGTACCTCATCATCAGTTCTTACTATTATTTTCTGAGCTATCAGAGTCCCGTTCCAAATGAGAGCTGATTTTGAGTGGCTTCAGGGAGTCTGCTTGGTAAGCATGGCATCCTCTCCAGAAGAGGGGTGGGGCTGTAAAGGGTATAAGAGGGACTGAGCCAGAGGAGGAAAAACTGACGTTGATGAGAGCTGTTAAGTTGTTTTAAGATCTGAAAGTGGACAAACTGGAGGGGGCTGCAAGCACTCCTCCTTTCATAGACATACCAGTGAACTATTCATGTACAAAAATGTTTCCATAAATGCAAGGGAATTCAGGTAAGAGATTACAGTGCCCGGGGGGGGGGGGCACAGAAATAAGAAAAGATTTACTGACACAGGCAAGACAGTTTCCCACCATGTATATCACATCTTCCCAAGTCCAGGTGGCAGATCACAGGGGGAAGGAGAGTGAATGAGCAACTATATTTTTCACGAATCCCAGCACCAGGACAAACTCACTGTACCCACTTTGCAGGTCTACTCCCTAGAACCCACACATTAGGCATGCTCACACAAAGCTATAGGCTTATCCACATAGGCCTAGAATCCAGGCTCTTCCATGTGAGGGGTCTAACAGCACCCTCCCCCAACCCATGGGTCTCACTATGCCACTGGGAAGTGCTGGGAAGGCTCACTGATACCGGATTTAACTCACTGAAACAGAGCTATAAAGACTGGAAGAGGTGCCTGCCTGCTCATCAAAATGCAGACACCCACACTAGAGCCTGAGGGGCATGAGCAATCAGGGAGACACACTACCACCAAATGAACAAAGGAGAAACAGTGATACCCAGTGAATCACCAAATCCAGGGAGCTGGAGATCTGCACACTGCCTGACAAGAGATCAGAACAGCCCCCGAAACCCTGTGTGCTGTGAAGGAAAAACACTAAGACAGCCCAGAAGGCTAAGGTCACAAGAACCAATAGAACAAATGAATAGGGGCTTTGTGGACCTGTCAGAGGAGGAGAGAAAGAGAGAGGGACAGACAGTTGATCTTAAAAAGAAAAGAAAAGAAAATACTGACCAAGCTAGGCATGGTGGCACAGTTATTCTGTCGGCTGGCTGATACAGGAGGATCCCAGAGATCATGGCCTGCCTCAGCTACTGAGTGAGTTCAAGGCAAGTCTGGGAAACCTAATGAGATCCTGTTTTAAAATAAAAGGTAAAGAGAGAGCTGGGGTGTCTTTCAGTGTTGCAGCACTTGTCTACCATGTGCAAGGCCCTGGTTGGGATCCCCAATATAAACAAATAAATAAGCAGTTAAATAGAGTGACAGAAATCCCCTTAGTCCAGACAGAGAAATGAACATGCAGATCGGTGAAGCCTGGGACCCCCCAAACCGTTATAAAGTGAAACAGTTTCACAGATGCATTAGACTCAAATGCTCCAAAGCCAAAGACAAAAAAGAGTTCTGGAGGCACCGAGAGAAAAACAACTTATCATAATTTATGTGACAACAGGGTCTGAATGGGATGTGTTCCCTCATAAGCTCATGCGTTTGAACACATGACTCCACAGGACTTCGCTGGAGGAAGTGAGTCACTGGGGGGTGGGCCTTGAGGTTTTGCAGCCTGCCATCTCTGCTTCTTGATGGTGCATGCAATGTGATCAGATACCTCAACAGTAAATCAAAGAGTTAAATAAAATAAAATAAAAAGATATCCTTCTTCCTTGATTCTGCTTCTTGTCAGGTGTTCGGTCTCAGCAGCAAGAGAATCAACTCATGCAACCTCAGTATTGCTAGCAGTCCATCTTTCCAGAAACCTTGTAGGCCAAGAGAGACTGGAATGGTATCTTCAAAATGTGGAAAGAAATAAAATTTTCAAAACACAAATACTATAACTAGAAAAGCTGTGTGCTTCAGTGAAATGAAAGAGAAATTAAGACTTTCACAGGTAAGTAAATCCTGTGGGTGTTCATCAAGGCCTGCTTGGCCAGAAACACTAACTGGAGGTGTTCCTCACTGCGAAATGAAAGGATTCTAATAACATTAAAGTGAAAGTATGTAGTGAAGACAGTATCACAGTCAGGGCATTCTGGTACTGTAATGTAGCATGTAGATCACTTTTACCACTAATGGGAGCTTAAAAGAGAATGGTATTACAAATAGCTACACTTACAATAATTTGTAATTATATATATAGACTATATAAAAGATGTAAGCTGCAACATTAATAATATAAAATGTGAGAAGAGGAAGCATTAAAATGTGGCATTTTTGTAGTGGTCAGAGTTATTTGATGCAAACTTTATAAGATTGTGTGTGTGTGTGTGTGTGTGTGTGTGTGTGTGTGTGTGTGTGTATTACAGGGTGCAAGCATATGAAGGTATGTGTGTAGAGGCCAGAAATCAATGTTAGGTGTTGGTCCTCAGTTGCTGTCTGCCTTGTTTGGCATAGGGTCTGTCACTGGCCTGGGACACACCATGATGCCTAGAGTAGCTGGCTAGTGAGTTTCAGAGATCTGCCTGTTTCCATCTCTCCCATGCTGAGATTACAAGTATGTACCAACACAAGCACACTTTAATGTACAGCCTGGGGATGGAACTAATTCTTCATGGGTAGCAAGCACTCTACTGGCTGAGCTAGCTTCCAGTAGAACACCATAATGTTTTTTGTAAGCCCATGATAACCTTCAGTAAAGACATGTAAGACGAGACAATAATTATAGCATATAACTACAAAAACAATACAATCAAAGAAAGGCAGCAAGAGAGGAAGAAGAGAATTAGAAAATAACCCAAAAAGCAATTATTATATGTCAGTAGTAGTCAGGCATGGTGGCTCATGCCTGTAATTCCCGTATTTGAAAGGCAAAAGCAGGAAGATTGCCACAAGTTTGAAGTCAGCCTAGGCTATAAGGTAAGTTCCAGTCCACCCTGCATAATGAAACCATGGCTCAAAACCAGCAAACAAACAAGAAATTTTAAATCCTTACTTAATAACACCTTAAAATGTAAATACATTAACTATTCTAAACAAAGGACGTAGTGATGGAACGGACTAGAAAATCTTCAAGGGACAGCTCCCTGTGCTTGAAAGAGACTCTCTAGTTTTCAGGACATACAGGCTGAAAGTGAAATGATAGAAAGAGATCTTTGTCAGTGATATATTATACAGAATATAATTTTTAAACTCTTTTTAATTTTTTAAAAAAGTTACTTTATTATTTTGCCCATGTGAGTGTTTTGCCTGTGCTCTTGTGTGTGCACATTGGCCTCAGAGAGACTAGGGCATTGCATTCCCTTTCCCCACTGGGACTAGAATTAGAGATGGTTATGAGCCACCATGTGGGTGCTGGAGATTAAAGCCAGGTCCCTTGGAAGAGCAGCCAGTGCACGCAACCACTGAGCCCTTGCTCCAGCCCCTACCCAGGACAGAATTTAAGTTGGAAGCTGACATAAGAGACAAAGAAAGTCATTGTACAATTACAAAAGTGTCAGCTAACCGAGGGATGCGGTAATTACTAAACTCACACAGTTCCTATCGGAACATAAAGGGAGAAGGAGCAAAACGGCAAGGAGAAAGGGGCGAGAAGGAAACAATAGCAGGGACTTCAGAACTCTACTCTCAGAAAGGACAGAGCCTCCAGACAGAAAATCAATAATGAAACAATCGACCTGAACCGTACTATAGACCAAATGGACCCGACCGACAGGTACAGAACGTTCCCTCCACACACCCTTTTCAAGAGCGCACAGGGATAGATCAAATCAAGCCACGAAGCAAGTCTCCATAAACCTAAGAAGACAGAAATCGCATTAAGTATCGTTTCATCTACACAGTTACAAAACTAGAAATCAATAACACGAGGCGCGTTCCCAGATATGTAGGAATCAAACAACGTATCGTGAGTAGCCAGTCAAAGAAGTCAAAAGATGAGGCAGAAAAAGACTGAAGAAAAAATGGGAATGAAGGCCTAGCACAGCAAAACTTGTGAGAGGCAGAATGTATAAAGCAGCCCCACCAGGGAAGCGTGCAGTGGCACATGCCCGCGCTAAGAAAAAAGAGAGGTCTCAGGCAGCCTGACTTTCACCTCAAGAATTAAAGAAAGAAAACAGTCCAAAGAAAATGATAAAAATCAGAGTGGGAATAAATAAAATAAACTATGAAAACAAGAAGAATCAGTGAACCCAACCGAAGTTGTACTCTGTGTGTGTGCGTGTGCGTGTGCGTTTGCGTGTGTGTGTGTGTGTGTGTGTGTGTGTGTGTGTGTGTGTTGTGCATAAGTGCATGTGCCCTGGACACTCATAAGGAAGCCAGAGGACAACCTCAGGTGTTGTTCCTCAGGAGCTATCTATATTGATTTTTGAGAAAGGGTCTCTCACTGGGATCTGGGGCTCACTGAAGAGGCTAGACTTGCGGGTCAGGGTCCTCAGGAAGACTGTCTTTATCTTCCTTGAGCTGGTACTTCAAGCACACACCATCACTCCCAGCTTTTCACATGTGAGTTCTGGGGCTTGAACAAAGCTCCTCATGTTTGCATGGTTCTCAGGTCCTCAGCAGCTCTTTCCTAATTGAGCTACCTCCTCAGTCCAAGTTTGGGTTCTGAAAGATAGACCTGACAAACTTTTCGTTAGAATAAGAAACAAAGAGAAACTTATGAATAAGATTAAACATGAGTGCTATGCCCTTTAATTGATACCTCTGAAATGCAAGCAATCATAAGAGACTACTGTGAACAATTATATGTCAGTGAACTGGGTAACCTAGAAGCTAATAAACACTCAGAACCAGACAACTTATCAGACTAAGTCATTAAGAAAGAGAAAGAGGAAGCCTCAACTACATCATTAACGACAGGAAATCAACAGGATGAAAAATAAAACATGATCTGCCCCATAAACATAGAAGTGTTTGATAAAATTCAACAGCCTTTCATGACAAAAACTATCAGCAAGTTGTATGGAGAAGGGTTGACAAAATAAAGACCACATGTGACTAGCCCACAGCTAGAGTTAAATGGGCAAAGAGTTGAAAAGATTTCCTTTAAGATCAAGAAGAAAGCAAGGATGCCCACTCTTGCCATGTCTACTCAACATAGTATTCCAAATGCTGAGCAGAGAAACTGGGCAAGAAAAATAAGAGTCATTCAAACAGGAAAAAAAAAAGACACAAACTATCTCTAAGCCCCTAAATCTGCTGGAAAATTGTTGAAGTTAATAAAATGAAGAAAGTGAGTAGATACATACTCTACAAACAGATCGATTATATTTCTACAGAGTAACAGTGAAGCATCTGAAAGAGGGATCAAGACATAATCTCATGTGTAAGAACATAGAATACTTAGGAATAAAATTAATCAAAGAGACGAAAAAGTTGTACACTGAAAACTCTAAAACGTTGATGAAAGAGGTGGAATAAGATACAAGAAAATGGAAATAGATCTTGTATTTCTGGATAGGAAGAATTCTTACTGTTAAAATATCCATGCTTAATAGAACGACCTACAGATTCCATATGGTCTCTATTTAAAAAAAAAATCCAGCTCCAGGGGACCCAGTGTCCTTTTCTGGCCTCTACAGGCACAAACATGCATGTGTACACACACACACACACACACACACACACACACACACACACACACACAAACACACACACTAAAAAAAACCCCAAAGAAATCAGTATCTCAAAGTGGTGTTTCCACTCCAATGCTCAGTGCAATATTCTTCCCAACAGGCAAGATGAAGAATCAAACTAAATGTCCATCAATGGATCACTGGGGGGGGGGGGGAGTGAACCCTTCCCCACATACAATTAATATTCAGCCTTAAAATGAAGGGAACTTCCTTCATTTGTGACAGTGTGTATGATTCTGGAGATCATTACATTAAGCAAAATAAGCCAGCCACAGAAAGATAAATACTGCATGATCTCATTTATGTGTGGATTGGAGGGGAAAATAAGTGACCTTGTAGAAACAGTGTAGAATGATTGTTGCCTAGGGCTACCAGGGACAAACAGCCTCATAACTGTCAAGGGCACAAAATGTCCCGTGTAGGATGGATAAATGTTTGTGACCTAAGGTATAGTAATGTAACGATAATGAACAAGACTTTGCTGTGTACTTGAACTCTGCTAAGAGAGAATCTTAAGTGTTCTGCCCAGAAAATGCACTTTGTAAGGTGTGAGAGGTGATGAATATCAGGTAGCTTGATTGTGGCGGTCAGTTCACAGTGGACATTCATATGGAGTGTGAAACTGTGCAATACAAACAAATATCATTTATTATTCCCAATATTTATTATTATCAATTATTCCTGATTAAATATGGAAAAGAATAAAATTTAAAAAGAATACAATTTTAAAAGATTGCATGCACAGAGAGAGGGGAGGGGAGAGAAAGAGAGAGGGGGTATATTAACTACAATGTGAGCCAAGGTACAAAGGAGAGTGGAGAGGAAATGAGATGTGAGAGGTAGGTAGGGACAGACAGAGGGTCAGGACATTGAAAGTGGACTGTGTGGTGAGAATGGAAAATGGCTCCAGTTCATATAACTTTCCCAATTTTAGCCTCTTGCCTGTCAGTGGATAGAACATTATTATCTTCATTTTATAAACAAGGTGATTAAGCTCAGGGAAATGGGAACTCCTGCCCTACCACAGAGCCCCATCAGGAGCCATCAGCACTGACGTGTGTGAGGATGGCTCACCTTGGTGATGTGTGGGATTTGGCTGCCTGAAGGTAGGTCCTGAGGCCAGAGGGCTAGCGAGTATGCAGGGTAGTTACAAAGGGTGTGAGATACTCTCACACATCTTAGGAACACTTTTATTAATCCAGCGCTAGAAAGACTCTGTATGGGAAAGGCTGAATAAATCACGTATATGGATCATGTTCTCAAGGGTGCAATGCTTGAAATCCTATTGCAGGAAACTCATTTCTCCTGGGTTGTCCCAATCCTTTGGGACTCTTGGATCAAATGAGCTGATGTCTGCAGCAATATAACATTCCAAGTTGAGGAACTATAAGTTTCCCGACCCTCAGATCCTGGAGTGTATAGAACCAGGCATTGGCTTGACCCCTGACCACAATCCCCTAGATGTCATTTCATCTTGAGGACCAGTGACTGACTTCCCACCTTGTAAGGGAGTTGGCAAAATCCAGTCTCCCTACCCTCAACCCTGTGCTTGTTACAGCTAATTTTACACTTTGATGTCACTTGTTATTAGGCGAGAAAAACACACGCCTGCTAGCAAACCCTCATTTAAGGGGATGTAAAATACTCATCGGCTCCGGCATGCTCAGGGAAAGAAGCAATTACCGAGTAGATACTGCTGAGTGCACCTCGCAACTTTGCAACCTAAGAAGGGATGCAGCGGAGTAGTCAGAAAACTCCTCTGGTCTCACAGCATGGTATAACTTCTGATGCTCTTCTCTGGCCACATCCAAGTGACACCATGTGGTGTTCTTCAGGGTGACAAATGAAAGGACATTCACCAGCTCCCATGGTGAATCCCTGGGTGATCTGCTGTTTTGTGGGTCATCTTATAATTTGGCCAACTTATCCGCAGGTCCTGGCTGGCCGCTGACACATACTGAGCACTTTACGAGTAGCAGGGGCAGCCCTGGCCACTGGGGCAGAGTTCTGATGCTGGAACATCTGCCGGCTCTGTAATTGGCTGGCGCTGCCCTGCATTTGATGAACGTTTGCAGAGCAGAAGAGAGCTGACATGATAGAAGTTTAATGTGATAGATGTCCCAAGTAGAGGCCACAGTGTTGGGCTCTGGAGATACATAGGCAAATAAGGCAGACAAATGCCAAGGGAGAGGGAGGGAGCACAAGCCCCTTCCACACTGAAAAGGCTCGTCCTCGGCCTCTTTCAGACTTCATTACTTTCAGAAGAGGAAACTACACATAATGCATAGGTGGGGAGGGCAGAACAGAATGTAGACTGCAGTACCAGGGTCCAGTTCCCTCCTGCTTCCAGTCTATGACACCGGCTTATCCAAGTGCTACCCACCTCAACTGATACAGGCAGGACTCTCAGTTCAGAGAAGCGAATGACTTGCCAAGTTGTCACATCTCTTAAACAGCTGGAGTTGGAACTTGGAGCCTGCTTGACTGTGTCTTACTGATGCTAAAAAGATCTCAGAGACCTCTTCAAAAAAAAGGTACCTTCATTCTGGCCCTTTAAAGAGAAATGGTAGAAGAAAGATGGTTGTGGTGGGAAAGGCCTATTTCCTGTTACAGGGGTGGCCCCTAGCCTTCAGTGTGCTACCATTCCTTTGGTTGGTTCTCCATCTTTCTGTATTACCATCATAAGTTGTCGGGGGGCTCATAGAATTGGAGGCTGGAGAGTCCCACAATGGCCATCTTTGGGCTGAAGAGCCAAGGAAACCAGTAGTTTCTAAGTCCAGGAAGCTGGAGGCCTCAGTATAGGCAGGATCAATGATGCAGCCATAGAGGGAGGTGAAGGCCTAGACACTTCTTGAGAGTTGATGAGGCAAGTCCATGTTCAGAAGCTGGAGGATGCAGAGTCTGACATCCACTGGCAACTACACCTACTCAAGAAGAGCAGAATCAAATGCTTCTCCCCCGTTTTTTCTTGTCTGGGTTCTAGCCTATTAGGTGGTTCTGTTCCCATTCCTGGCAGGTTACCCCCAGTCTATTCCTGTGTTGCATATTAGTCATCTCTAGATATACCTTTGTAGACAAACCCAGAAAATTATCTCTGAACTTTTCTAGGCATTTCTCAACCCAACCAAGTTGCTCATCTAGATCCATCATAGCCGGGTACCTGGGAGAAGAATCATGGTGGCTGTGATCTCAGAATAGCTATTCTCAAACTGAACATGAGAATGTTCAGCCAGGAGGTGGTGGCTCACACCTTTAATCCCAGCACTCAGGAAGCAGAGGCAGGTGGATTTCTGTGAGTCTGAGGCCAGCCTGGTCTACAGATTGAGTTCTAGGACAGGCTCCAAAGCTACACAGACAAACCCTGTTTCAAAAAACCAAAACCAAACCAAAACAAAACAAAAACACTGATTTCCAACTTCATGGCAAGGATTTGGGAATGGCTGTGGCCTGGTACGCTGGCTAGTTTTTATGCCAACTTGACACTAGCTAGGGTCATCTGAGAAGAAGGACTCTTAATTGAGAAAATGCCATCCTTGAATTGGCTGGTAGGCAGGTCTGTAGGGAATTTTCTTGATTGATGATTGATGTGGGAGGGCAAGTCCACTGTGGGCAATGCCACTTCTGGATTGGTGGCCCTGTATAAGAAATGAGGCTAAGCAAGGTTTCTCCACAGCCCCAGCATCAGTCCCTGCCCTGACTTCCCTAGAGGGTGTACTACAAGCTATAAGTTGAAATAACCTTTACCCCTGCAAGGTGCTTTTGGCCATGCTGTCTTATCACAGCAATAGAAACCCTAAGACACCTGAACACTGAAGGAACCTGGTATGGGCTGGTTTTATACTTTCTTGTGCAGCTTCCTGCCTCTTTCTTAGAGCCTATCAGTATTCAGGTGGCCTGGCCCTAGTCATCCATTTGCCTACCAAATAAATCCCTGTTATATGCTTTCCATATCCTGATTTTTGGCTGTTGGGGATACAGTCATGGTATTGCTAGTGATTTCTTTTCAGAGCCTGATTTGTGGAATTTGCTGATTTCTCTATTAACAAAAACTCCCAACCAAGCTACCCACATGAAGTGCCTGAGTTCAGGGTCAGGATAGGCATGCACTCATTGTTCATAGATACTGAAACCCCCAACAAAGAGTGTAAAGGGACAGAAGTGTCGGGGTTATGGGTGCTGATTCCATGAGTGCTTTCTGAACCAGAGAGAGACCTGAGAAATCAATTTTCTCATCCTTCTGTTTGTTTCCTCAAGCAGCCTGCTGTCTCTATGATGTCACTGGCATCCAATCAGAGTCTCTGACTAGACTGAGCTCCTGGGTGTTATATTCCAAGATGACATCCATTCTGGCCAAAACAGAGCATGGAGAACTTGTCTGTGCACCATTAGATGGGGAACACCAAAATAGAGCATGGAGAACTTCTTGTCTGTGCACCATTAGACTCAGAAACACACGTTTCCTTAATTAGTTGGAAGCACTGTGAGTAACTCTGGGCCTCTTCTTCAGACCCCTGATGATGATGCAGCCTGTTTGCCAGGTACTCTGCTTCTCCATGAAGTGCTCTTATGACTCCACTCCTGAGTAAATCCTATAGGCCCACCTCCTGGACAACTTGTATGAAATACCAAATAAAGAACACAAGTTCATTTGGTTTGAACAAAAAGTTCTGTGCAGAAAAGGAAATCCAATCTCATGTCCAAATTGCTCCTAATAAGCTCACAATTGGCAGTCCTGGTGATGACCTTCTCAGGCTGTAATTGTGTGAAAAATGGATGCCTTCCCACAACTAAGACGAAAGACCAAATCTTCTCCCACTAGGTAGTGGTTAATAATCTCATTAAGTTATTAATGAAGTTAGCAGAGCTTCCTGCTTTGGTTGGCAGGGAATAGCAGATGAGGCTGTTTTGTGGAACTCTTATGGAAGCCAAGAGTTCATTATGTTTGGATTTTTCTTGCTTGCCAGATTATGGTCCCCTGGAGGCTAGACCCTATGAGACACCATGCAGACTGAGTGGTAGACCACATGGGGGTCAGTTTAGGTGTGTGTGTGTGTGTGTGTGTGTGTGTGTGTGTGTGTGTGTGTGTGTTTGTAGGTATGTGACTAGAGGCTGTGTGGACTGGGAGAGTTGGAGCAAATGGTTCATTGAAAGGCAAGTGACAGGAACATTGGATCAGGAGCCCTAGGACTCTGGCCTGGTTGTTCCCAGCTGGGTGACTTGGCCAAGTTCATTTCCTTCTCTGGTGTGTTTTCCATAACAGCAAAGCCAAAGAGGTGTTTGCACCAGGTAACTCTAAGAGCTGTTTCCTACCTTCATTATTCTAATCCTCACAGTGGCTGTTCAGTTCAGAGGGAATAAAAATCTTTCTCCTCACAGGTCAACACCAAGCTCCACACCAATCCACTCATAAAAGCGTAATTGGGCATTTTCATTATACTGACCAGCCCTCCCAAATGACATCGCAGATCACCTCTGTGGTTGAGAAGCTGTTTGACTTGGATTCTAGAAAATTTTGTGTTTCCAAATCAGCTATTCTTCATCCTCTTACACATCATGACCTAGGAATTTGGGGTTAAGATAGGGGGGTGGCATTTCCTTTTGTCTCTGAATTAATGTCTTTGAACTAATAAGTATATGCCATCATTCATGGTTAATTCATTTGGAAAATTACTATGTGTGTTTAATGCTTTGGGAGAGATGTGACATTCTAGCTGCTTCTTATCGAAGTGCTCTAGGTAAAACCAATTACTCCTACCTTGACATCCCCTTCACACCTCTCATCCAGCTCTTCCCAGACTGCATTCTGGTTGGGTTTTCTAAGTGTCTGTCCCCTCCAAGACACCCCGAGCCTTCCAGGGCAGTCGCTGTATCTTATTTCCCACAGTCTTCCCTTTCCCGTTGTGTCTCACCTGTAAATGTTTGCACAGCTAAACTGAGTTGTGCTCCTTATGGGAAAAGGAAGAAAGCAATGGACTCCAAATTTATTTGCAGAGCCCGTGAGTCTTTCATAGGACTTTTCCTCACCCAAGGTAACCAAGCTGATGCTTTATCTGTTTCCTCTACTCAGCTGTTTCCCAAGGCTACACAGTGAGGTCCAAGGTCAACCCTGTGGTCAGTCTCAACTGCCCAAGATCCATAAAAAAAAAAAAAATCAAAATCAAAGCTAGTGTTTGCTGAGTAAGCATTCAAATGTCCAAACCCATGGGGGTCGTTATCCTTCTAACTACCACACCATGTTATGCAGAGGACATTAGAATACTTCCCTCCGCATCAGCCTTTTGTCTCTTTGGCAAAACATCTGAGAAAAGGAAAGATGTATTAGGGTTCACAGTTCCAGAAACTTTATCCCGAGAACAACTGTGCTCATTGCTTCGGGCCTGAGGTAAAACAGAACATCATGTTGACAGAAGAGCCTGTTCACCTCATGGTGGCCTGGAAGTAGGAATCGAGACAGAGGAAAGGGATCTTGAAAGACATACACGCCCAACAAGCCCCCACCTCCTAATAGCCCATTCAAGATGAATTCATGATCCAGTCACCTCCTAAGAATGTCACTAGCCAGAGTCCATGCTTTTAACACATAAACCTTTTAGGGAAGCACATTGCATCCAAATGGTAATATGCCTTTTCTCACTGTCCCTCTTTCTCCTTCTCTTCCTACCCTCAGAATGGTTCATTTTCTTGGTCAATATCTTTGCAATATGTTCTTTAACAGAATCAAGCCTATACTTCGAGAACAAGAAAAGGAAAAAGGCCCCAGTCTTTTGTAAGGGAACAGTGATCTTGATTGTGGTGGTGTCATTTAAACCTCAATATGACTTCCTTCATTTTACCACTGAGTGACCTGAATTGTCCTTTTAAGTCCATCGCTAGGAAGTGAAAGTGTGAAACTGGATCTGAGGTGCGTCTACCCATTGTATGCCTGGGGAAGTATGAACAAATGTTTATTCACCTCAGATATAGCACAGATGACAGACCCAAGAAAAGATTCCACCCAAGTCTAGCTTAATGGACAGGTGAGTTTACTAGGGATATTTATAAGAGTGCAGGTAAGGTATTCCAATAGCATGGATGACTTAAGAGCAGCAGCATCACCAAAAGCCCACTCTAGCCTGAGCGATGACTCATGAAAGCTGCATCCCTTGGGCTCCCTGAATGGCCTTCAGAAAGCTCAAGAGGTTAGCAAGCTTCTTTTACCAGCAGCTATTTGCTGATTGTATAGTCTTGGGGAAGAACCTTGTGAAGCTCCTGGGTTTCAGAAGCTTTCTGAGTCTTGTGAGTTGTGTTTACTCCCTGAGTCTTTAGGAGCCTGTCTCCTTCATCTTTCAGGTTTGAGGAAATCTCTGTACAACATGGTGCTATGGGCACAGGGCTCTGGCCAAGCCTCCTTGACTTCATGCTGGAAAAGCCACTCTGTCCTTGGGAGCTGTGATCTCATTTCTTACACTATTTTCCATAGTTCAACCAAGGCAGGACAAATCCTTCAGTTCTACAAGCACCTGTGTGGCACCCCTGCCCTGTGTGCTGCTTTCTATATGGAGCTTACAGATCAAACACACTTGCATGTCTAACTTAGGCTTCACATCCCTTCGGGTGGCTCTCTTCTTCCCTGCAAACCCAGGGGTCTCCTTGCTCTTGAACATGTCATCCCCATTCCCACTCCATGTTTTCCGGCTGCTGATAACATCATAGCTCTCCTAGCAAGGGAAAACCTTTATGAGTCACTCAGGGTGGATTCTCTTTAATGTTGGGGCACTGTCCATGGTAAATTCCTTGGATTTATTAAGAAGACCTGTTGTGGGGGTTGGGGGTGGAAAGTAAGGAAACGGGAATGGCCAGGACAGATAATCCAGGTATGGGAGCAATTTTGGACAAAGGCCTGGTTCAGCCTGAGGGACAAGACAGTTGGAAAGTGTAAATCACAGTTTAGAAGGTGGCTGGGTTTCCCCTGCTGGCAGACAGAGGTTCCCAGTTCCTAGGAGCTCTCTCTGGGGAGAATGGCAAAGTGGATGTCATTTCCTAGTGGGTCATTGGAAGCAACAGAACAAAAGCCATGAGGGAGGGCTGGGAAAGAGGCAAAGAGAAATGACTGTAACAGGAGCAAGCTGAGTGAAGGATTAAAAGTGACAGTTAAGGTCAGCCTCTGTGCTCCACAAGTCTCTTCATTCCTTTGCCTCAGTTTCTCCAACTGTTCTTACATTGTTCTTATATTGTGATGACATATAGGACTGATAACCAGTAGGCAGCCATCAAGTGTTCGCTGCTTGCTTTGGAGGAGGCTTGTTTTTCGGTGTGCATGTGCATACCATGCACACAATCCATACCACATCTGCTATACTATCTTATATGATATGATACTGCTGCAGTTTGTAAATCTGTTATATTCTTTCTGCCTCAGTCCTCTGCACATGCTTCATCTCTTCCCATTTCCTTCTTGCTTACATAGTGCTCACCAGGTATCTCCTTTGATCCCCTGGCTTCCCTGTCTCAACACCGTAGGGGCAGTTTCCTCATAAATGACCAACTGCCACAGGGTTTTGACTATCTCATCTTTTTGAGTACTTAATTGTTATTTGTTTTCTAAAACTGTGTGTGTTGAAACAAACAAAAATCTTATCTACATTAGAACAGATTACCTTTTGACTTTTAGATCTCTGGAGTCTAAGGACATGTTCAATGAAGACCTGAGTGGATGAAGGCATGAGTGGACACCAGTGCTAAGCCCACCAATGATCAAGCAGAATTGATTGCCTCTGGTGTGTCCATTCAGTAGGTGCTCAAACACCATCTGAATGGCTGGTTAAAGGGCAACCAGGTTAAAGGGTGATGGAGGGGTTGGAGATATGACTCAGCAGTTAAGAGCACTTGCTGTTTGTACTAGAGGATCTGAGTTGGTTCCCAGCATCCATGTCAGGCAGCTTACAACCTTCTGTAATTCCAGATTCAGGGCATCTGACACTTCTGGCCTCTGCACATACATACATACACCTACACACAGTTATAAATAATATATAAAATCCTAGGCATGAGCTTCCTAGGCATGGCTATATTTGTCAGGCAGGTCAGAATTTCTCTGGCTCACAGATTCACTCTATATTAAATGAAAGGGTTAAACGTGGTGGCCTACAAGGCCTTTTTAGGACCTGGTAACCCAGTGTGGATCATCTGAGGAAGCAGATGGGAGAGGATATTGGGGCACACAGAGGCTACAGGTGGCACCTTGTCATCAGCAGTGATGTCTTAAGAACTGGGATGCATCAAAGCCCCGGAAAGCTAAATCAAAGTCTGGGGTGATGTACTGAAGGGCCTTGGCTTGACCTCAGGAGCAAAGGCAGTGCAAATGGGAGTCAGTGCTCAGCATCAAATCATGGCCACTTGCTCTCAGGACAGCAGGTGGCATGTCTGACATTTTTTCGTCCCTGATACTGGTGTAAGTGACTAGTTGCTCCATATCTATATGATCTATAGCCAGTTAAAATGTTACACCACTGGCTGATTCTGTATGAAATGAGGTCCATCTGTAGGTTTGTCAGAAGCAAATTACTTAATTCATGTAAGGTACTTAGTATGATGACCAGCAGAGTAACAACTGGGGCTGTGACAGTGACTGCTCTGTCATTGATGTGGCTGCACACGATAATGGGGAAGACATTCAGGATAGACACATGGACACAGAATCCAGGTCGCTGGTCCTGTGCTGCCATGTTTAGCATGCTGCTCCACAAATTTTCTATGTTGGCATAGCTGTAGAGTCTGGCCGACCTCTCTCAGAATCCCAGGTCTCTAAACTACTTAATCTCCAAAGCTCACGCTCTCGTTTGTATAAAAGAGGATTAAGACTCACCAGGGAAGACTGCTCTGAGGGTAACTGCAATCTGTAGAACGTCTGTTGTGGATAGGCATGGTGGGAAACCTGGTGCTCTGCTCCCTGGCAGCATCTGGCACTTTAGGGAACAGCAGGCACTCAGAGTCCTTCCCAGAGCAGTGTTGCGGATCTCAAGAAAACTCAACACTGTGGATAACGAATGTGTGGAACTCATCAGCCTGAAACCCAGCAGGGATGAATCTAAACAGGCCTAGAAGGACTGAGGAAAAGGGATGAAGTCTGGATCCTTGGTGCATTACAGCTGACTTTCCAAGAAAATGTGCATCAAAAATCCATCAAGCCGAGGGGCTCCATAGTGGAAGAAATCAGAAGGCACTCCTTTCTGTGGCTAGATGTCTTCAAAGAGTGATGCTGCATGCTTCACCTGCAGAGATCTTTGTTGGCGTTTCAGTGGGAAACTTGATCAGCCAGGGCTCAGAGCCTGTGCTGTCAGATGCCAGGCACTTGTCATACAGTAATGGACGAGGCACGTTCTTCATCCTCATGGGGCTCACAGTCCCAAGGGGGAGACACGATAAGATGTAAACAGTAAATTAGAAAGCAGTACTCTCTCTCTCTCTCTCTCTCTCTCTCTCTCTCTCTCTCTCTCTCTCTGTGTGTGTGTGTGTGTGTGTGTGTGTGTGTGTGTGTGTGTGTGTGTTAGGGTGGAAATGTGCTGAAAAAGAAAAAAATCACATCAATTCAGGGTCTTTGTGAATTTGGGGTCTTTGAAAATGTCAGGGACAAGCAGATCAGGTCATGAAATTCCACAGGGTGGTCAGAGCATTCACATCTGGACTTTGGGAAAAGGAGAGAGATGAAAGAATCAATATACAAGGATCCATATGCATACACACACATACACGTACATATACAGAATCCTGGGAAGGGCCCCTTTGTGCCTTGTGCCTTTAATAATAGAAACCAATAGGCTAAACCCCACTGGGTATCTGTAATGGTCCCTGGAAAGTTAGAATGACTCTCAGGTCATCTTGCAGATGAGGACACACTGCTCCCCTTCCTGCCATGCATGGCCAGTTGGATGAAGCATCCGTGAGCTGTCCAGCTTGGCTGCCTCCAATGGACTTTTGGAGCAAGTGAGAGAAGCATACTTCCTTCCTCAAGAGAAGAGGAATCCAAAGTTGCAGCACCCACATAAAGCCAGATTCCTAAGAGGCTGAGGCAGAAAGATCATAAGTTCAAGGCTAGCCAGGCAAGTTAGTGAGCTGTTCTCTCAAAATAAAGAGAAAGGAGAACTAAGGATGCAGCTTAAGAGTAGAGTTACTGCAGGCATGTGTGAGGCCCTGGACTTGATCCCTAGTGCCACCAACCAGAGAGGTGTGTTTATTTAGCATCCTGCCTGGCCTCTGCTTCATTAGCTGTCAATCCCAGTTGTAACCACTCAAAATATTTCTGAGGGGCAAAACTGGCCCCACCATGGAGCCCTGTCCTGACTCCTTGGTCCAGAAACAGAGGCTACTGGCCAGGGAACACACACTTGGCTTCCTCTTCCAAATGCCTCATGAGAAGTTGGCAGCCTGGGTGGACATAGGGATCCTGGGTAGCTCTCCACAGAAACCAATTCCACTTCAGTGGTGGGACCTGGCACTGTCCACCTACTTTTGATGCTGATCCAGGGTCATGTCCAAAGCCCGAAGGCAATGGGGAACGAAGCCAAGTGGCTGGTTGGGGTGCCACCAAACTGAGCCCTTCTCTAGTGATTTTGGCTGTTGGGACTCATGTTGATTTATTATTACACTTTAAAAGACACTGAAATTTAAATCTCATCCAGGAGACTCTGCTCGCCAAGATGTAATTAGGAAAAAATGACAGACGTAGTAAATATGTAATAATTCTCCCCTGAATGCCTGCTGCTGGTGTTTTCCATCCACCCGCACAACCCAGGACACAAGCCCGTTCTCTGAACTCACTGGCCACAGGAGACTGACTCCCACTGTGCACTTACACTGTGTGTGTGGACAGCCTTTCACACACAAGCTCATGTGCAGGGAGTTTGCTGAACTGGGAACACAAACACACATGTGTTCACACACTCACAGCTCTGAACAGCATCTGGGTGGACTGGAGGACTCACACTGAATCACTGATTGGCCAATGCTTCACGCACATACTGTTGAGATGAGTGCCATGCCTACACCCTACCAAAAATCTGTCCCAAATGAGAAGGTTTTGAGTACACACACACACACACACACACACACACACACACAGAGAGAGAGAGAGAGAGAGAGAGAGAGAGAGAGAGAGAGAGAGAGAGAGAGAGAATTCAGAGAGGTCAAGTGACTGGCCTGAAGTCACAGAGCTATTAAGTAATGAAACCCACATTTGACCCCAGCCTTACTGCCTTCTACTTCTGTATACAGTCTCCTCTCAAAACACACTTCTCAAAAGATGTCATCTCAGGGATGACTTCTACTCAGCCTCTCTCCTCCAGCAGCTGAAGGAGGGCTCCCTTGCAGAGATGACTCCTCCAGCCAGAACCAGTGGCATAAGTCACAAGGTGACCCCCAGGTCCATTAAGAAACCAGTCAACACTGATGTCCCCCAGTAGCCGTCTCCAGCCTCCTTGCCCAGGAAACAGGGCCAGTTAATTGCAGGGTGATCGCCATGTTCTTGCAGAGCATTTAACGTAGCGTGTAATTGCAGGGTAAACACATACAGGGCTATTTCCAGCTCCCAGCCCAAGGCTGTGCCTTGCAGATATTGATGACAGAGGAGTGGTTGGGGTGGTTCAGAAGTGATGGGTCCAAGCCCAAACTGGGTCAGCCTCAAGCAGCCCTCTTCTAGTTTCCAACTGGCCAGGAACATAAGATTTAACAAGCTGCCTTGTTTTAACTCATCATGTCTTATTTTGGGGTACTGCAGACCCTGACAGTGGAGTTGTTAAGATGTCCAGATTTGGGATCAGATAGGCTTGGTTTTATATAAATATTCTGTTACTTAGTGACTGTGTGACTTTGCCTAGTTTGTTGTACCTCTCTGAGCCTCAGATTCCTCATCCATACAATGGGCATAAAAACATGTCATAAAGTCTGAGAGTAAATGAAATAATGCATGGAAATGCTGAGCAAGGTACCTGATGTACAGGTATACAGCAGGTGCTAAATGTCAGCAAGCCCTTCCTGCTGTCCATTCCCTAGCCTTCCATTCTGTTCTTGCTCTTGCTTGAAGCTTCATAGCTATTAAATAATGAAACCCATATTTGATCCCAGGTCTGTCTGACGATGACCATCACGTACTCTCTACTCTAGGGACCCTCCCTTTGTCCCCTGCACAATTGTGCAGGAAAAACAAGACCTTAACATTTCCAATCTCAGTAGACCTGGGATTGAGTCCTGGTTTCATCGCTTGCTTGCTGTTTCCCCATTAAAAAGCACAGGATTTGGTTTTCTCACTTGCTAGATGAACATAGAAACATTGGCTTATCTACCAGTTGTCTCAAAGGTCAAGTGGGATGGCTGTCCTGATGGTCCTGGTGTGTTGTAGTCAGATGATGATATTTCCTTGCTCAGGCTTAACTATGGTATAGGTTGCCCTCCCGAGACAGAGCCTTGCAATGGGGCTTTGCTGGTAATGGGTTTGCAAGAATGACTTAAGACTACATGTGCACTGGGAAAGAGGGAAGCAGGTTGGGCAGAGGGAAGAGCTAGCAAGATGCTACCTCAGTAGCTATGCAGCTGGTTCTATGGGCAAGGCTGGGTACAGAAGGTCTTCAGGGGTTCACACACTCCTACAATCTCACTGCTCAGTTATCCCATGGGACTGTCTGGGCAGGAGGCAGGTCTTGGGTTAGGCTTCTCTCTGCTCCTGGGGATGAGCGCTAGGGGATAAATGAATGGGGATTTCCTTTACTCAAAGTGTCTAGGAGGCACCACAGCAGCTCCACAACCTTCTTTCAGAGCTCACGCATTCTCCTAAGACCCTCATACTCTCCCATGCCCAGGGCTGTGTCTTCCTGAACCTAGTCTCCTGCCCCTTCCTAGGCTGGCTCTTCCTGCTGACCCCCTGCATAGTTTCTTCTTGTTCTTCTCTCTCCCAGACACAAGAGTATTTACAGACATGGATGCTGGCCAAGTGGCAAGGACAGAGATCCATGGCCAACTGTGGTTCCTCTTTTTGGCTCAGATGGGTCTCCATGGGTCCTTGGGCTCTTGTGTTCTGAAACACCAAGCTGTCCCTGGGGTGTGCCTTGCACCTGTGTGTTTGTGGACCCAACTTCTGACACTTCTCCAAGTGTCCTTGTGTTCCCCATCTCATCTGGTTTCATTATCCTGATTTTCATGTTCTCTGACTTGGCTGGAAGCCCACACTCCTTGGTGCTTCTGTTTGAGAATCTGTGAGGCTCACACAGGCTAGAGATCAGTTCAGAATCCCTGGCATACTGAATGTCTTGGGCATTTACTATGGCTCTATCTTGTAGACGAAGAAGAGGGGGGATGAACAGAAATGAAGCATGCTTGCTACCAGGGCCACATTGGCTCCTAGATGCAGACAAGACAGAGGCTCCCAAATTCCTCAAGATAGAGACTGTGTAAGGTAACTTGGAGGCCTCAAAGCCCCAAAAGAGAAGGAGCCTGGCTCTTGGAGGTCAAGGGCAGCCCCTGATTAACTTTGTATTCTAGTAGAAAGGTGGTGTCCTCTCTGGCCTCCAGCTTTCCCACTGGCCACGATGGTACCCCCTGGCTCTGCCTAGGAGTTTCAGGGGAAGGGGCATGCTGGGGTGGAGCTGGAGAGGCTCTCACAGGAGAGTCAGTTTTGTGTCTTCTCCCAATACACAGGGCCTTTCTGCCCCCTCTTACCCAGAGAGGACAGAGGTGGACAAATGGTGGCAACCCCAATGCTGGCACTGGAGTAGGCTTCATGGAAGAGGACATGGAGGGGACACCAGCGTCAGTGAAGGCCACCCTGGCCTTGGTGGAGCTTGTCTGGACAGAGATGGTAGGCACATGGTCTCCACTGGCCTCATTCACTGCCAGCCTTCCCAGGGTGGCTGTGGGTCTCTGATGGGCATCAAGAATGTTGCAACTGGGCCTGGAGTACGAGGAAAGAAGGAACAGGCAGGCAGTGGGAGGCAGTGTGAGAAAGCCCATGTTCTAGGAAGTCAGCTCTGGCAGGTTGCCCTAGTGGTCTGGACCAGGTGTCAGAGGAGTCTTGCCTATTGGTCACTGTCTACCTTCTCTCCTGCTCATGGTGATGGATGTGGAAGAGGTGGTCACTGGGGGAGACCAAGGTGCCAGCCCTGGCTCTGCTTGAAGCTACCACCAAAGTGGCTGTCAGTCACTGTCTTCCCCCTTCCATATGAATCACAGGACTTTCTGGGAGGAAGGCACTCCAGGCAGTCTTGCGACACATACCTCAGCCCCTTCTGCTACTCCTGCATCTCCTAGGTCCAGGAAGGAATGGTCCAGGTGGCATCTGCACAGAGCTGGCCCAGTATGATGCTCAGATTCACCCTTAGCCTGGCACACTTATGGGTGGGCACCAGCACTGTTGGCAAAGTAAGACTGCGACAGGACCTGCCTGGCTGATTCCATGCCTAGTATCTCATAGCTTGCTGTGAGTGTGGACCATTGAGTAGGCACAAGCCTGAGAACGTTATATGCAAGTAACCAGCATGTCAGAGCCTGGCTTGCCTTCATTTTTAAAATTTTGTTTATTTATTTATTTACTTGGAATAGGATCTTATGTAGCCCAGGCTGACCTCATACTCACTGCATAGCTGATAACGTTCTTGAATTCCGGATCCTTCTGCCTCTGCCTTCCAGTGTGAGGATCACAGACATGTATGGTTCCCTGCCCTCATTTCACAGTTGAAGACACAAGTACAGAGACAGGGCGGGACTTCCCAGTCATCACACAGACAGCCACAGCTAACTGGGTCTTTACTCAGGTACTTTGGCCTTCTGTTCCATATGGCCCTGGGTTCCACACCACAGAATTAGCCCCTTTCTGCCTTTAGGTCTCTGCGTAGATGTGGCTGGTCTTCTGTTTCTCCATGTCCAGCTCCTCTTCTGGCTGCTCACTCATGCTACTATGACTTCTCTAATCGCCCCATGTCTCTTGCAATTCATGAAACTCTTCCTTTAAAAAAACTACTGTATGCCTTCATTGTCCTGGTGCTGTTACATCAGGACACTCCACACAAGTGCATGCTCTATGTTGAGCATACTCCCAACACATGCTTGTGACCTTCTTCCTTCTCCTCATCCCATTAGACCCCTTTGTTCCCTAGACCAGTAGTTGTCAACCTGTGAGTAATGACCCCTTTTGAGGGCTGAACAATCCTTTCACAGGGTTCACCTAAGAACATCACAAAACACAAATGTTTACATTACGACTCATAACAGCAGCAAAAATACAGTTATGAAGTAGCAATGAAGATAATTTTATGGTTGGGACTCACCACAACATGAGGAACTGTATTAAAGGGTCACAGCATTAGAAAGGTTAAAAAACCACTGCCCTAGACAGTTTCCTTTTTCCTTTCATGCTCTATGCATACACATGATTTATCTCGGAACCACATGAGAGAGAAAGCACATGATGTTTGTCTTTCTGAGACTAGTTTAATTTACTTAACATGATTATCTCCAGTTGTATTCATTTTCCTGCTAACAACATAACTTTGTTTTTCTTTATGGCTAAAAAACAAGTTTATCTATTTCTCTATGCATTTCTCGGGAGTTGGATACCTAGACTGGTTACACAACTTGGCTATTGTGAAAGAGTGTGACAGTAAGATCTGATGAGCAAGTGCCTTTGTGGGCATGTTAATTTGGAATCCTGGTAAATACCCAGGATAGATATAGCTAGGTCATAGGAAAGATCTACTTTTAGGTTTTAAGGAACCTCCATACTGACTTCCATAATGGCCAAACTTAATTGACATCCCCACCAACAGTGTGTAAGGGGTCCTTTTTGTTCTTGTCCTGGTCAGTGTTAGCTTTTTGTTTTCTTAATGGCCGCCATTCTAGCCGGGGAGAGACGGGGGACCTCAGTGTACTTTCAGTTCGCTGTTCTCTGAAGGCTGGCGAGGTTGTACTTGTTCATGTCTACATTGTCCATTTCTACTTCATCATCTGAGACTTGGATGCTCATTTCATGAGCCCACTGACTGATGGGCTTGTTTGGGTATTTAGGTTTTTGAGTTCTTTGTATAGTCTTGATACTAATTCTCTGTCAGATATTCAGCTAGTAAAGACCCCCCTTTCATTCTGTTTACAGTTTCATTTGAAACTCGCCCTCCATAGTGCTCCCATCTCTTTAGAAATCCTGTCTCACTTGTATACCTACACCTTCAGAAAGAGCCTTATGTTTCTGAACATTTCATGGTGAAGACAAAAGGATGCAGTTAAGAGGAGTAGCTTCCTGATCATATTAAAATCCACGACTTCCATCTCTGTCTGCTAACCAGCTAGATATCAGTACTCAAAGGAAAACCCTCCTAAAAGGCTTGGATGCAGGGAGGTGGAAGCCCAGACAACCAATGCCTGCAGCAGCTGGACCCTGAGCAGCATGGGGAGAGCACAGCTGAGAGAGACTTGCCAAGCCCTGGATAGAAGGATCTGGATTTGGGTGGGGGTTGAGTCTCAGCTACAAATATTCATATACCTGCCTTGTCCCATCCCAAGAGGAGACAGGTGCAAGACTGCAATTTCTGACCCATGGTGCCAGAATGGTGGCCTTGGATTTCCATGTCACACACAAGCAGTGAGCTGGCAAGACCAGGACAAGCCAAGAGCCATCCAGGCACTGGCTCACACCAGGCTTCTAGGGCCAGGAAAGTACACTGACTTTGAGTCCCCTTTCCAAGTCGGCTCACCAAAACACAGGAGACCCATACAGGGTAGGCCTTCTCTTTTCCTGTAAATGTTAGTGTCATGGCTGCCTGCTGCAACAGACCAGCAAACACTGATGTCATCAAGGAAAACCAGAGCCTTCCTCAAACACAGATGCTGGGTAGGCAGGGGCGGCGGGG
>CABHPP010145922.1:18377-44856 GCA_902168425.1 Peromyscus attwateri | reverse complement strand
TTTTTTTTTAAAGAAACTGATTAAATTTTAACCAGCTGCTGGGCAGATAGTTTGCCTGAGGCACATTTGTCAGTTTCAAAGGGTCTTTTTATTAATTTTGCATTTTGTATTTTGTTAGTGGAAAGAGCTCTCTCTTTGGGGACTGCCAAAAGCTATAGGCTGCGAATCTCGAAGAAGCCCAAGGACGCGTCTGAGAATGCCAAGTAGATTTGGGTTCCCGAGCACTCCCCATTACGTGGGCTTTCTTGGTCCTAAAAATATATTAACTTTAGGGGTGAGTTATTTGAATTAACTTCATGGGATCCCTGCTGACTTTGCTTTGGGTAATGTAAATCCTGATGCTTGTCTGTGAGACAACATCTGACCTTGCTGTGCGAACTTGAACAATTTATGTGACTTCTCTGAGACTCAGGGTTCTCCTACATGAACTAATAGTGCAAGGGTTGACTTCAGGGTTTCTTCATACTGGCTTATCTGCTTTAGGACTGCTTGGCAAATTCTGACACAGAAAAGGTCCCATAAGTGGGATATGGTAGCTGGGTCAGTGCAAAGATATACTGATGATGGTGATAATTATTCTATTGTTAAAAGCTAAACTTATTGTTATGTTTGTATACCAGGTTCCATATTAAATACTATATGCATTATATACATTTCAAATACATATTCACTTATTTTATGTGTATGTGTATGTGTGCCTGCTTGTATGTATGTACTCCAAATGTGAGCAGGAGCCCTTGGAGGTCTGAAGAGGCATTGGATCTGGCATTAGAGGTGGCTGTGAGTCAACGTGTGGGGGCTGGGAAACAAAACCTAGGTCTTCTACAAGAGCAGCAAGTGATTTTTAACAACTGAGTCATCTTTCCAGCCCCACTACATGCATTTTAATATCTACTTTTCTCAGAGGAAACTTCTGATGCAGGGACCATCATCAGTCCCTTACTATAAATTAGGCTATTGAGAATGAAATAGGCTAATAAATGTGCCCAGAGCTAAACCCGAAGTAGCTAAGGCACGACTTGAAAACAAGCCTCCTTGACACTGTTCACAGGTATATTTGCTTCCTCTGGTTACAAAATCAGCTCCTATTACTGGGCTTGAAATGTATCCTTGCTTCACATGATAGTCCACAATTTCAGATCTGCCTGGGCCTGGTAAAAATATTGATACTGAACCCAGCAGTATCCTGGAAGACACATACAAGCTTCTCTGGGCTCAGACAGCTCCAGGCTGGAGGGTCTGCCTGCAGGGAAGAGGCAGGTTACAGAGAGGAACCACAACTCAGGGGTTAAATGGAAAATACAAACCTCTTCTGTGATGCTGGGGATTTCATAAGTTCCACTCAAGCATCTTCAAACAGCATTAAATACAAAGTGAAAAAGTCTTCCCTCAGGCTAGAATTTGTAGAAGATTTACCTGCAGGAGAATATGGCTAAATTTCTGCCTGAAGACAAAGCATCAGGGCGTACATTTACAAAGTAGATGTGAGCAGGATATACATATATATATATATATATATATATATATATATATATATATATATTTTCTGGCTATATATTCCTTTTTGTATTGCAACATAAATATATCATTTCACTCTTGGAACTTTTTATGCTAAATCAATAACCTGGCTGACTTACTTCTGCATTATTTAATGTCCTCACACATCGGGAGGGACAAGATGCCATCCTCCTCCTCAATGTGATCTTTAGATTCCTATGGAGGGTTCTTTCACTTCACCTCCAAGGGAAATTCACCAGGGTATGTTGCTTGATCATGAATGTACCTTTTTTTTTTTTCTGATGGTGCTGGGGGATGGAACCCAGGGTCTCACAATGCTAAGTTCCATCACCGAGGTACACTTTGTGTGTGTGTGTGTGTGTGTGTGTGTGTGTGTGTGTGTGTGTGTGTGGCTACTTTTTGCTTGTTGGTCTGTTGTTCATCTGGTTTGCGTTCTTCAATCATTGTTTATTCGTTAAAAATAAGAGGGGGACTAAATTGTACCTTTCTTTTACTTTTTTTGCATCATACTTCAGGTGGAGACATGGGTTATGTCTCAAGAGGCTTATGTGATTCTTTTGTGAGACAAATTCTCCCAACTTCTGATAATCATATCCATAATAATAGCAATATGGCACGTCTTAGAACTGGTTCTAGACCCCTAAAGAATGTCCACACCATGTTAGTGACATTAAAGAAAAACATACCCCCTTACAATAACATTGCAAAGTAGGTTCATTTGGCAAATGTTTCTAGACTTAAAATAACTCAGAAAGACACAGGAATAAACTATTTTGGAGACACACTTCAGCATTCCATGTGTCACAGGGATGTAGGAATTTCACAACCAACTTGCAGGCACATCATTTTAGATTGAGGAGTCTGAAGTTTCTGTGGATTCTTGAGTAGTCACTGCACAGCAGCCTTGAGGTATGAGACAGTCAACAGGCTACACATGCATGAAATTAATGAGACGTTAAATACAACTGGTCATAAGAGCAGTGACCAGCATGTGAGCTAGCTATAAATCAAGTGCACCAGAAATGGTCCATCTAAGATGGTCTGATGCAGTGTCTATTGATAGTTGTTACTGAATGCCAACTTGGCCGGATCGAGACTCACCTAGGAGACAAGTACCTGGGCATTCCTATTAGGGATATCTAGATTAGGTTTATTGGGGTTGGAAGACCTGCCTTAACTGCAGGTGGTACCATTTCCTGGGTTGAGACCCTGAACTTAACAAAAAGGAGACTGTTAGCTAAGTGCCAGCATTTACCTTGCTTTGCTTCCTGACTGCAGATGCAATGTGAGCAGCTGCCTTAAGCTCCTAAAGCCTTCTCTGTCATGGTGGATGACATGACCCTCACATAAAGCCCTTCCTCTATTAAGCTGCTTCTCTCAGGCATTTGGTCAGAGCAAGACAAGGAATTAATGCACTGATATTTGTTGTCTCTGATAATTACTCTTTTATGATGGTTTATTTCCCCCCCCCCCAATGTTTCATGATCTTTTATCAAAAACTTTCATTTGCTTGATTTTAATTTTGGGGAATGGTTTGTGGTTTGAATTACTGCTTTCATCTAGCTATATATTTATTACTTCTGGGAACCCAAGACCTCTTTCAGCTTCATTCTGAACTTCTAGCTTGCTGTGCCTAAGATGAAGAGGGTACTTTTGAGCTGGCCCTCACTCGCTAGGATGAGGCTACTATTTGTCTTTCCCAGGCAAACCTGGACGTCTGTATTTGCTTACCTGCCACACTCAATCTTCTGATCTTCTCTTTTGAATGGTAGGATAGCTGCGTGGAAAGCTCTGGGGTCTAAGAACCCAACAATGCGTTCATAGTGACGTTTTTTCCTAGCACAGTGGGCATTGTGTCTGGTTCCCGCCTCCTGGAAGCAGACAGCATTTCCTGTTCTGTTTAGGAACAGAAAAGAAAAACTGCCCTGGCCAGAAGGGAACTTCTAGAGATGGTGGGAGATAGCTCTGATTTTTTTTAATTCTTTGCTCCTATATTAAATCCTGACCTCAGTTTCCCCTCCCTCCACTCCTCCCATCCCCTACCTCCCCAACTTCCCTCTCCCCCGGATTCGATCCTCTTCCCTCCAGAAAAGAGCAGGCCTTCCAAAGATATTAATTGAAAACAGCGTAACAAGGTGCAATAAGACTAAGCATATCCCCTCATATTAAGACTGGACGAGGCAACTCAGCAGGAGGAAAAGGGTCCCAAAGCATGCAAAAGAGTCAGAGACAGCCCCCACTGTTAGGAGTCCCACAAGAACAACAAGCTAACAGCCATATCTGTAGAGGACCTAGCTGAGACCCACACAGGCTCCCTGGTTGTCAGATAGTTCAGATTTTAGTCTAGAGGTATATAAATGTCCATGTGTTCTTATGCCTCCAATATGCCAGGCCATTCCCTCTGCTTCCGAACTACAAGACAATCACCACAAGCATCCTTGGAGGCACTCAGTCCAGTATGGCCACACAAAAGGAATGATCAAAATCCGTCATCCAAGCTTCCTGAGAGCTGTGGCCTAGCACCTGCTGGGACATTAGCTATGCTTGACACCCCTCTCTTTAGGCTGGGCTGTGGAGCAGGTGTGTTTTCAAGACAGTGATGACCATAGGTGTGAGTGACACAGGCAGACAAGTGTGAGACATGAAAAGTACAGGCTTCATCAGCATGGCCAGGTGTATCAGGAGCACATCTGGCCACAGAACCCCAGGGGATGCTCTCCTAATGCTAGAAATGGAGTTGAGTGTGCAGGACTCCCGGGGCAGAGTAGGAGCCCTGTGGAGATGAAACACAGAGGCTGTGAGACCCAGGGAGTAGTAAGGGATCTGTCTGATTCTCACACCCAAGAGGGCTTTGGAATAGGAGGAAACTGAGGCTTGGCTGCATGTCTGGGGATAGAAGCATGCTATGCAGTTCTGGACAAGAGAGAGTTTTAAACGCAGAGTGAGCACTCTAAGGCAGAATGTTGGGGCCTGCAGAGAAGGGTCCTTTGTCTTCAGGCAGTGCTTGCTCCTCCAAGCATCATCCTCCACTAGCACCAGGTGCTTTTGTCTAGGACCACAGCCTGCCTTTAAACAGCAACCACCACCACACAAGGCACTTGGCTTTCAGCTCCACTGCACTCAGTACACTGAAGGAGATCCTCCCATGGCTGTAACTGGCTTTCACACCTTCTTAACATCTGCTATTTTCACTTTGTAACAAAAAGAAGAAAAAAAATGGCAAGCAAAAACATCTGCTTTAGAATTCATGACATTGTTTGGCTTTCATTGATTTTGCTTTTTAAATTTCTTAAAAATTACACTTATTAGCACATTTTAGTCGTACAAATGAATGGCTTTGGGGTGACTTATGAACATGAATACATTAGGCTGTGCTCAGGTCTACGTCCTCTCTTCTCTGCTTGCCCCCACTTCTTCCCACCACTTCCCGTCCCTTTATCCTTCTCTAGTAACTCCAATTCTACATTCAGTTCATTAGATTATATTTATTTTTGAGACATAATCTCATATAGCCAAGGGTAGCCTCAGACTTCCTATGTAGCCCAGGCTGGTCTTAAACTTTTGATCCTTCCATGTCTACCACCCAAGGACTGAGATTACAGTGATGCAAAACCATACCTGGCTTTGCATTTTATATTTAGTTCTACATATGAGAAAAAACAAGTTCTTGTCTTTCTGCATATGTCTTATATCACTTAGTTTACTTGTGTTTAGTTAAGTGATATAATATATCTATAGTAAATTTAATCAACACAATGTAATGCATATATACATATATTTGGCTATATATACATATATTTGACTATATATATGTATATATACACATACATATATATAGTCATATCTGCAGAGTTGCAGTTTCTGAAAACTGGGAAATGAACTTCTTTTAGCAGTGAGGGATTCATATATATATGTATATAGTATTGTATATTCCAAATAGATCAATTTAAGGAAAAAATATTAAAGAAAATGAAGTATAGATGACAATTAGATATGGCACCATCAGGTCATGAAGATGTCACCATTATGACCAGACAGTAGGAAACCCAGATCCAGTACAATCCTGCTTGTTTGGCTCAGGCTGAGGAGAATGGGGAAGAGAGGATGTTACCTTAGTCACATCTCACATTAGCATCAAAACAAGAAGCACAACCCAAGTCCTCCAATAGCCATTACAGCGGTCACTGTTAGCCATTCTAGGTGGCTCCTTAAGCTTGGACGGTATATAAGCTACTACTGTCTACTTGTAGTAGCGAAGGCAGAGCCAAAAACAGAAGTCGGTCCTCCCCAAGCTGAGTGCCAGTGAACTAGGGAAACAATCGGCCTCTTCTCCTGCTGTCAGCCTACTCCTTTCCCTTTCTCCTGCCCTATTCAACAAAGGAGGCTACTCCTTAGCCTCGCTTTAATAAAGGGATGTGAGGGGCCTCTGTTCACAATGTCTGTGTGCTTAGAAGACAGCTGAAGGCTATGAATATAGCAAAAGCCTAGGTGGCGTGAAGAGAAGGAGTCTTCCCCTGCCCCCGCCCCATCCATCCCTAACTTGAAATGGTGATCTCTGTCTTAGAGTATGAAGGATGGGCGGGAAACTATGTGAGTGCAAGTGACAAAGACAGCTGGGGAAGTAACCCTAGACTGACTCCCATGAAGATTCCTGCTGAGCTCAGAATTCCAGATGGGTCTGTGGGGTCTGGGAACAGAGGGCTGACTTCTCTGGCAGAGTTTTGGGAAAAAAGTATGACTGCAGAGATGGAGTAGTTGATTAATATGTCTGCAGAACAAGGCTGAGGACCCTGTCAGAGAGACTGAGGGACTCCAGTGGCACAGAAGTAAAGGGGTACCCAGTGACGGGGTGACCACGTAGGAATAAGGATAGCAATCAGCCAGGAGAGCTTGTCGAGGAACAAATAAACATGAAGATCTCAAAAAAGAGCTGGATTATAGGAAGAATTTGCCCTTCTCAGCAGATTTGGTGGACTGAAACTCATGTTTGATTTGAGAAGTAGGAGGAAGGTCTTGCACAAGCTCAGAGGAAAAACAATTGTTAGTTGGATCTGTGAAGCATCTGGGGCAAGCCTTGGGGGAGGGATGATAGGCTGAAGGGATGGGAAGTTGACAGAAATGTCACCAATGGAGGGATGTTTGTTTGTTTGTAATGTGAAGAAATAAGCTTCCCAAGAAATGCTAAGCTAAAAAACAAAACAAACAAACAAAACAGAAAGGCAGAGGATAAATGCCTGAGTCTCTGAGACTTGGTAAAGACCTGTGCTCAAAGGATGGTCATGGGGTCCAGATGTGGACTGGTGTGCAGAGCACATTGTCTGTGGCTGCTTGGCCTCTGAGAGGCAGGTCCCCAAGTGTTCCAATTGTACCTGGGGAGTATGAGGGATGACCTGATGTCCTAACTTCTACCCCATTCTGTGGCTAATCTGGAGAAAAGGTGTTTTGGAGTCTGGTGTGGTGGTGCATGCCGGTGACTCCAGCACTTGGGAGGTAGAGGCAGGAGGATCCAAAATTCAAGATCACCCTCAGGTCCACAGTGAGTCTGAGGCAGCTTAGACTACCTCAAAAAACAAAGCTAAACAAAATTAAAATAAACTAAAAAGTAGAGGTTTGGGGACATTGATGAGAAACTAGATTAATGAAGTGGTGGGGTGAAGGACTTCAGAGGTTAACAAACCAGGTCTCAAGGCGGTAATTTCCGGATCGTCAGCTTTCATATCTAGAGGCATACCTACACTTGGAGGTGGGGGGTTAGATAATAACAGACCTGTACCTGGAAAACAACATCTGTATTGAGTAAGGTTTTGGCAGCAACTGGCCTTTCTCCATTCCTCTCTGAAAGGAGAAACACTTTGTTATCTCACTATCTATCACCCTGCCTAAGATTTTGTCTTACACATACAAAGGGTGATGAAGAATCATTTCCTCTGACCTGCTCCAACTCAAAGAACATGCATTACAGGCAAACAGACAATGCAAGCAGCGCTGGTGAGAGTGCCTGGCTGCGGGATGAACAGAGCCGAGAAAGTTTTCCATTAAACAGTGCAGTTTCTGTCTCTGGCTGTCGGGCAGCACAAAGATAATCCCAGGAATCAAGGCACTGCAAAGTGCATTTCTGGCTGGAGTGATCATAGCAGCCCTGACATCATACAGCTGCTGCTTTCCATAATCAATGTCAGAGCGGAGTTTATTCACCTCATGAGTCCCTCATGAGATCCAAAACCCGGAACCTGGACGGTAACATTTCCCCTAATTGATGTACGTTTGCTCAGGGAATTACATCCTGTTTGATTAATTTTCGGTTTGATTTCCCTCCTCCTGCTATGATTTCCATGGACAGAGTGGTTCTTTTGATGCATTGCATGTGGTAGAGGGAGATGAATCTCAGGGTATAGAGCTGGGTCCTAATGCTAGCCTCTTGGTTTGGGGAAAACTTTTCTATGGAAAGAGACCTGGATATGATTGCCCTGCAGTATCTCCATGTAATGTTTCCACTTCCTGTTAGGAATGGAAGAAGAATTACACAGTGCCCCAGACACCAGGCTAGAGCACTGATGTGCAGAATTGCATCGCCATTATGAGGCCTGTGATTAACAAAGAAACAAAATCACACACTCAGTAAAAGTGAAGCTTTTGATGTAACGCTGCCTTTTCTCCACCACTCCTAGACTAATTAAACCAGAATAGTTCCATAAAGAGCTCAGGCTTTAAAAGGGGTGGGTGTGTGCACATGCATGTTCCTGTGCAATGACACTCTTATGGAGGTCAGAGGACAACTTGACAGAATCAGCTCTTTCTTCCATCATGTGACCCTGGAGACCTAACACAGGTTGTTGGGATGATGGTAAATGCTTCTATCTGCTGAGCCATTCCGTTGGTCCCCAAAACCAGTGTTTTAAGACAATAAAATAACTGTTAATCTTTCTCACCACTCTTGGCCTCGGCTGTGCCTTCTTGCTGTGGTGTTCACGTATGTATATTTTTAGGTAGAACTGAAATCACATGTTCTTAAGTAATATTGCCTTAGAAATAGCTCTGTCAGATTCTCAAGAGTCTCCATTTATTTATTTTATTTTTAAGAAGATTTATTTATTTTTAATTTTTATGTGTATAGGTGTTTTTCCTTCATGTATGTTTGTGTGCCACATGTATGTCTGGTACCTGAAGAGACCAGAAGAGAGCACTGGATCACCTGGGCCTAGAATTACAGATGATTGTGAGCTGCCGTGTGGGTGATGGGAATTGAACCTGGGTCCTGTGGAAGAGCAGCTGGTGTTTGTAACTGCTAAGCCATCTCTCCACCTCCAAGAGTTTCCATGTATTGAGCTCCCTTTGGGTCTACAGGTTCTAGCAGACCCTGGAGAGTTCTTGGTTAATGATGGATTCAGGATATGGAATACTCCCTACAGTGAAACTATCCTGCCATGTTGCTCTGTCAGAGACTCAGATGGAAACTCCTGTGTGGCCTGCTCCCTGCGATCTTGGGTATCCCACCCTGTGTGATGCAATATGTTGTATGTCTCAGTGTCACTGAGAATGTCGAGTCTCTTTTTGACAAGTTTTCCCTTTTTCTACAGTTTGTAGCAGAAAGTTTTATGGATTCTGAAACTAAAACTTAAATTTACTTAGCTTCTGCGTCTCTCATTACAGCCAAAAGGGCCACAGCTTCCTTAGGGGATTGGGAAAAGTAAACAGTAAGATAATGTGGGTGTTGCACCTACCTTCATGTCTGGTCATGCCACTGAAGAAATACTGAATGCTCATTCCAGCTTTTCTAAAAGCTCAGAGACCAGGGGACAGAGACCTTCTCCTATGACCATGGTAGCTTCTCCCACAAAGCAGACAGTTTTACTGTAAGGGTAGAGGGAAAAGGAAGTGGAGCATCAGAAAGTTGAGGAGCGTTCTCCAGAAGTGCAGCAGAGAGTGACCTCCAGGTCTCCTGATGAGATGCCCGGGATGGTTCTGCTGAGGCTGAGAAGCTAGGAGGGTCCTTAAATCTCCTGTATTTTCAAAGATCCCAGAAGCCAGACATAGGCAGTTTGTCTATGAGTATAGGGGAGAAAGGGACTGTCATGTGACAGAGCAGATGGCACTGATAACACTGTGCATGAAAGAGCAGGCTTGTACAATAACCACACGGCTCCAGGGACTTCTTGGCTCATACAGGGACAAGGTCTCTGATATTTTCCACAAAAATCCTCAGCCTTGTCTGACTTCCACAATCACTGCTCAGTATTAGTTCTTCAGAAAGACCCATCTTAGTACTTGGGGTTCCAGGTCTTCTACCTACTGTGGCATTATGGAGCTGCCAGGCTTCCCTGGCCAAAGGCAAGCTTCTTAAAGTGGAACTCATCTCCATTTATCCAAGCACTGAGTAGTGGAGACTCAACAGCAACTGAGTCTGTGGTGCTCACGCTTTAGTAAGGAATGAGTGGTCCTAAGTCTGAAGACACTCCTGTGTACCTGCGGAATAGTAGAGGTCACATGAATGGATGTTCAGGGAGATCTGACTTCATCCAGAACAAAGACTAGGGATGATAGTGAAAGGATGGAGCAGAGGGGGAGGGCTGTCTGATTCTGTCTGCAGAGAACTCATGCTACAATTTGAAAAGCCAATAGTAGGTTTGTTACCTGCCCAGAGCAGTTCCCATTTATGTCTCTTATCCCTGCTTGCTTCATCATAGCTGGCTCTTCCACTCTAAAAGCTTTCTTGATTCAGAAAATAAACTAATAGGCAACCTGGCAATGGTAGTTAAATGGCACGTACAAATGAATGCATAAAAGAAGATAGGAATAGAAAATGCTCTAAGCATTTGAGGCAAAGAAGTCAGGCCTGTATTCAGGATGCCTAGAGGAAGACTTTCAGCATCTTTATCACTCAGGTTATTGGTTGGGGCTTATGTGACATTTAACCAATGGGATTTGACCTTGCCTCATATGACCTTATGCAGATGATACCAAGTGCCACTGGTGATAGGCCTTGGAGATGAAGGTTCTGACCCACGGACCTTCTAGCATTGTATTTGCTTAGCTAAACAATTCCATTAGCCAGGACAAGTCATTGTCCTTAGGCACTTGGCTCATTGTCCTTTCTTTACATCTTAAAGTAGTTAACTAGAACAATGCAATATAGGATGGAGTTGCAAGTAGGAAAAAAGAGATGAAGGATCATATATGTGCACAGCCATTGCCTGTACTGGGCTGAATGGTCTTGGGGCATAGGTTCTTCTGCTCAAAGTTCAGGTAATTTACACTATTTATATGCCCAAGACATTTAGGGCAGTTAGGGATTCCATTTATTTTAAACAGAGAACACAAAGTAAGTATTGTTTCACTTGGTGCTAATTGAAAGTTCCCAGGAGAGGGAAGTAAGAATGTTGCATGAAATTAGAAAGGTTGGGTCATGTTTTTTTTTTTTTTTTTTTTTTGTGGCAAAACAAGTGAGAGAAAGTCATACATCACATCGCTGCAAGGCAGATGCAAAGAACCATCACCGGACAATGAAGGAACCAAGGTCACCATTGCCTTCCATAATGTACTTCTATCCAAATAATCATCCTCTTCATCAATTGACCAGTCAGCCTATTTCTAAACATACCCTGAGGACTTACTATGGAGCAGTCTCTAGGATGAGTAGAGATGACACTTAAGACCCAGCCCCTCTCATCAGCAAGCTCACTTTCCAAGTGGAGATAAACAAGATTATGCTAGCATTTGTCTTCTCCAGACACATCCATGGCCAGCTCCTGGCCCAACCTCACTGGGTAGGCAAATAGAAATTGTAAGCATGAGAGAGTTGTTCCCATTTCACATCTGGTGGACCAACTCTACAGCTGCCCAGGTCCACTCCAAAGCTGCTTTGAGAGTGTATCTGGTGTGAAGGAAGTATCAGGTTATGTGAGAGCAGAGACTGGGAAAAACACTGTTATTTTTCTTATATTCAAGATGAACTTCAGCAGGTAGGTTCTTGTTTCATTTTGTTTGAGGCAGAGAAGTCAGTCACAGAAGATGAAAATTGGATTTTGTCTTTGTTTTTCATAAAGAAATGTGATTGTCTGCTTTACCCAATTTGGTAAGTTCTATAGTTTTGCCTCATTAACTTTTTAAGTGTATATCATGACCATATTCCAAGTGATTAAAATGACTAAATCTTTTTTGGTTATTTCAAGAAAAAATATGTTCAATTTTGTAAATATTCAGCTTTTTCTATGAGTTAGAGGACTGGATGCATTGCAATTTGAAATTGTTTTGAGTTAAAGGATCTTTCAGCCATAGGTCCTGGATCTTGGTCCCTTCTTTCAACACCAGATGGTGAGTAGAGGTTGAACTTGTCTCTGAAGTAACCCACAGTGTCTGGTTCCAAATCAGCATCACCAAGTCTAAATGAAAAGATATTATTTTACCTCTTCTTTAGTTAGTATTAAAAATCAAATTGCCTTTAAACACCTCATGTTTCTTTATAAATATTAACATGCATATGAAATCAAAGCACTCTAGAAAATCCTCCCTGAGATGCATGTGGACAGTGCATAAATCTCTGAACAGTTTTACTTTCTCCCTTCTTGAGCAATGCTGGAGTCCTTTGATAACATCCTCTGGGTCTGTTTTCATCCTCATGCTTGTTCCTGGACCAAGAAATATTGTACATATATATGGTCTCAACTGCTAACCATTATTTGACATCAGATCCATTTATCTCATTTTTATTATTCATGACTGCCCTGCATCTCAACACCTTTCTATTGAAGGAACAGTTGAAATAAAAGTCCTGACCAGGAGCAACTTTCTGTTTCCAAAACAGAAGATACATGGGAATGGTGTAAAAGCTCCATGCTCATCATGGTACCCGTGACGTTCTGTGCACTACAGATGTTTAGACAGCATCAGTTGTGGTCTCTCATTAGGTGACCTCTGTAAAATTCCAGGATGCTTTCTTTATTGTGGTGATACATTGTGTACCCTAATAAACTAGTCTGAGGATCAGAGGACAGAGCCAACCACTAGATTAGACATAGAGGTCAGACAGTAGAGGCACACACCCTTAATCCTATCACTCAGGAGGCAGAGATCTGTCTGGATCTCTGTGAGTTCAAGGTCACACTGGAAACAGAGCCAGGCAGTGGTGGCACACACCTTTAATCTCAATACTGGGAAGCACACACACCTTTAATCCCAGGAAGTGATGGCAGGGTGGAGAAAGTACATAAGGTGTAAGGAAACAGGAACTAAGGCAGTTTGGCTGAGAACCTTTTGGGTGAGGACTCAGAGGCTTTCTTTCTGAGGATTCCTGGAAACAAGATCAGCTGAGGAGTTGATGAGGTGAGGTTGGCTTTGGCTAGCTCTGCTTCTCTGATCTTTCACCCCAATATCTTGGTACCAGGTTGTTGTTTTTCTTTTTTTTTTTTTTTTAATTACAAGAACATCTAAGATTCAAACAACACTTTATGTTGAAAAAGAACGTGCATGATGAATTCGGGCAATTCCATCATTCTAGGCAACTACTTCACCCCACTGTTTCCAGGCAACTGGAATGAGGTGGTGTGACTTCAACTTCTTTATCACACTCAATTTTAATACTTTGGATCTCAGGGACCCAGCATCCAGTGGCAGGAACAGTGCAGTGGCATGCAGTCTAGATGCAGTGGTATCTTTAGAAGGCTAATGCTGGAGCCCTTTGATTTGAATATTTTAATTACATATAATTATCCTTCCACTGACTGCAGGTCAATGGTTACAAGTATGGCTTAACTGAGCCTTTGCTTCCAGATCTCATCCAGTTACAGCCCAGATGTGGGCCATTCTCATCAGTGACTCAGATGGAGAAAGTGCTGCCTTCTAAACTCACCTATATTCAGAGTTGTTCATGGAATCTAGTTCTTTACAGTTATTGAAACCATTTTTTAAAAGATTTATTTATATTCTATCTGTACAGACTTTGCCTATGTTTATGTATGTGCACCTCATGTGTGCAATGCACATGGAGGCCAGAAGAGGGCATGGGATCTCCTGGGACTAGTTATGGATGGTTGTGAGCTGACATGTGGGTGCTGGGAACCAAACCTGGTATTCTGTAAGAATAGTAAGTGCTTTTAACTGCTGAGCCATGGATCCAGCCCCTAGTTATTGAATTCTTGGAGGATTGCTTATTTAAGAGCAACAGTAAGAGTTTTATTTTTGTGAGTAGGACTGTATTCCAAAGTAACAATAAAAATTATAGTATGCTGAGCTCATAAACCAGGAACATAGTTGTTCATTACCATTATCTAATTTTAGATAGTGTACAAAATTATATCGCTCTATTTTTTATATGGCTAGCTGAACAATAGGCATATTTATACCAACATCATGGCAGACATGTGGGTGATGGACTATGCTAGACATTGTGAAACCTACAGCTTAGTGAAGAATAAGAATTTTTCAGCTCCATTATTGTCCTATGGGACTCCAGTCACATGCACAGTCTAGAAATGTTATTGGCTTAAGGTTGTATTTATAGATCCTGAAGATTGCAGGAGTGAAATTTTGCTAGTTGAATATGGATTCATTCTGTCACAAAGATGTCTCTGATCAGGAAAGACTGGGGCTTCAAGAATTAGAAGGGGACATATGGGTGTAAAAATGCAGAATTACCTTTACTATTCATTTATCTCTGTCTCCTTGTCCTGTTGGACATCTTCTCTTCTTTGTCTAATGAAGCTACTTTATCATACTCTGCTCCATAGCCAGACAGGCCCAGAGTTTACTGTTATCCCCAGTCTTCCTGCCTCAGCCTTCTAAGTGCTGGGATTACTTTCACAAGCCACCATGCCTGGCTTCCCCCATGTGTAGATCTCAAAAGAGAAAATTACTGATTTTTTTCATGTAGTAACCTACAGTTACAGATAATTAGTCAGTTTGATCCTGGAGTCCCCACAAGTCTAATCACAAATCAAACCAGGAAGATTTCCCACAGAGAAATTAAAATTCAAGACATCCTCTCATAAGGAATCAAAATTCCATGTCTTCGCATTCCCTCTGACTTCTTCGGATTATAAAATATAACAATGCCTGATGGTGGCAAGAGGTCGAGTGAAGGGCAGGGAAGGGGTGTTTACATTTGCATAAACCTTCTGGATAATTTGGTAAAATGCATGGAACAACTTAAAATGTTTATACCCTTTGAATTAGTGATTCCACTTCTAAAAATAAATCCTAAGGACATAATAATGCAAATGTGAAGAGATTGAGCCACAATAATGTTCATCATGCTATTAAAATGGCAGAAAATTGGATAAATCTAAATTTCCAACAGAAAGAGATTAGTGGAATAAATTTTGGTATAGCTGTGCCACAGAAATTCTTTCTGGCTATTAAAACAGTTCATTATAGAGGAATATTTATTGCTAAGGAGCAATGATCATTAGATGATCATTACATTTTGAAGGTAATTCAACAGGTTCTAGCATAATATACATTCTATAATTTGTGTGTGTTTAAGTGTGTGTGTGTGTGTGTGTGTGTGTGTGTGTATGAAAAAGAGAGAGAAAGAGAGAGGGGGTCTTGAGCATATGCATACAAAATGTTCATAATATCTGTCTTTAAAAGAGGCATTATGTCTTTGCTTTGCTTTTTCTTATACACATTTCTAATCTCTTTGTGGAATTTGTATCAGTGTTGTAGAAGGAACTGCCTGCCAGATATAAAATAATCAATCTGCCCATTCTTATCTGCCATTGGTCATCTTGAGTATAAACCTTCTGATGTCTCACTTAGCATGCCTACTTTAGCATCTGTAAAGCAGAAGCTCACAGAGGAACTCCCACAGTAAGAACACAGGGATGGAAGTGAGTTCCAGAACCCTTGTGATCTAACTGGAGTCTCTTTCTCGGAGATATCTCCTGAAATAATGAAAAATCTGGCCAACATCTCCCCAGCTGGCTGTGTTCACAGTATGCTTTTCGAACTTAGGTGACAGGGAGATGCCTCAGGAACTGTGGGGACCAAGCCAAGGGTGAGTGGAGCCCTGACAATGTTGACTAGAGAGTTGCACCAAGAGCAGATACATCTGTGGGGACATATTGTTTGTTTCAATTGTGGACTGGCACAGTGTTCCTTAGCTTCTGTTAGTTCATGTTATCTACAAACTGTATTACCCATTATACTTTGATTTGAAACACTGACGAATCTAATTCAAGTTGACCTACAAGATGAGGCTTTATTTGCTTTCATTATTACAAAGCCAGATGAAAAGTAAGGTGGTGGCATGCTTACATCAGGCCTTCAATTTACGTTTTGTAAAATATTCCTGGCCCCACCTCCTTACCAGCTGCTCTTTGATCCTGGCTTGCAAGTAGAAGACCTACATTCACCCCAGACCCTAATTCTCATTCTCATTAAACTATCCCAGAACCCTCTCATGGGCAGAATGAATCACTATAGTTCCTGAATACTATGCAACATTTGATTCAGACAATATTGTGGAAAATGGTGGGTGGGGGTATCTTGACTGATTTGGGCCAATACAATCCCAATTTGTCCTCTTGCCTGTGCTTTTAAATACATAAGTGTCTATGGCTCTTTCTTTCCTGATCCAGCAGTTAAGCAGTTACCATTACCTGACTTACAACATGGAAAGTACATCTTACCCAGCCCTTTGTGGGAAGGTTTCCTGGCCCTCGGAGCAGGCTTTGCTCCTAGAGTTGAAGCAGTTTCCCTTATCCAAACTTCTAAGCCACTCTAGTACACCGAGGGTAGGTGTAGTGAGGAAAACTATTCTTCTATATTTTAAAACCACTAGAGAAGTTATTTTTCTGATATTTGCAGTCAGTCTAATCCAGATGAATTCCAAGCCCATCCTGTAATGCCTTTGCTCACCGTTACCTAGAGTGTTATATTCCAAAGATCTCTAATGCACAAGCCTGTGTGGTTAATTTGTGTTTTAGGAAGGCCAGCCCTGCTCCACTCTGTCCCACACATTTCCCAGTGTGGTTCTTTTCTTCTCTGGGTCTTCTGCTATTCTGGGTTGCTCTAGATCAGTGGTTCTCAATCTGTAGGTCACAACCATTTTGGGGGTCAAATGACCCTTTCATAGGGGCCACATATCAGATATCCTGCATATCAGATATTTGCATTATGATTCATAATAGTAGCAAAATTATAGGTATGAAGTAGCAACAAAAATAATTTTATGGTTGGGGGTTCAGCACAACATGAGGAAGCTGTATTAAAGGGTCACAGCATTAAGAAGTTTGAAAACCACTGCTCTAGAGGCTCAAATGCTAGAATGTTCTTGCTAAAAACAAATACATCTGGGATTTTCCAGGACTCCCTCGCATTGGATGGTTGTGCAGATGCTCCCTTCCATGCATGCTCAGCTGAGTCTGCAATATCTGCCTCCACTTTGTAGAAATGCTCTTGTCATATCCAGTATCACCGTGCTTGCTTGCTTTCTGGAGGTGACTGTAATGACAGCCACTTGTTGTATGGTAGGCTATTAAATGGATTAGCTTTTAAGGTTCACAAATCTCTACAATGTTGAAATCATAGGCATCCACTTTAAAGGTGGAGACACTCAGACTTAGCTGGCTTCAATTACATTGTCATGGTTTAGTGTGGGGTGGAACAGAACTTTGCACCCAAATCTGACTAAATATACAATGTCACAGATTTAAGCTCTCTACTACATTGCCCTGTCTGGTTTCTATCACAAAATCAACCATCTCCAGACATTCATCTGGATCCTGTTTACTCTCTTTTTATTCCCTCAAGAAAGCTGCCAAACGAGGCTCAGCCAATGTACCCTCTTCTGTTGAGTTCTAACTTTGTCTTCTCAACTAAGTTCGAGGGATTTTTCAGGTCAGAGGTTCATATCCTTAACTGGAACTGGCCTATGTCTCTGGAGGTTTTGATTTATAGACAACTCAATGAAAGAGCTATAGGCTTAGGGCAGCTAACAACAGTCCTCAGAATCTTTTGCTGCTCACATCTCAGTACCCACTCAGTACACACTCGGTACCTCTAGCAGGAGAGGCTCCCACAGTGGGTCCTTGGCAGGATTCCAGTATCCAGCACATGATGAGCTGGCGCAGGCAACTGGGTGGTAGAGTCTCCTTCTCTTGGATGTGTGGGTTACTGAAAACCTAGGCAAAGTGAGCTCAGAGACTAGAACTCTTTTAATTTCACAAAGACTAGGAAAGCAGGCTTCCATAAAAATGGAAAGAATGGGTACTAAGGCAGGCATGTGTGAGTCCCAGGCCTGCCGTTCTCTGGCTCTGGGAATTGGCAGGAGCCCTCTAATCCGGAGGTCTCGATTCCTATGTCTTCAGAAATGGAGGCAATAGTAGCAGCCACTTCATAGAGCTATTGGGAAGGCCTAATTGGGATAACAACCTCTTTCACATCGGGCCAGATGCATATTAAGTGACTGTTAACCATAAGCTTTGATTAGCAGCTGTGTCCTTACCTGCCTCAGAGGGCTTTTTCGTTTTCCTAGGCATTGACTTCAGTTGAGGCTGTCCTCATTTTCATCTATGGTTGACCATGGGGTATAGTCCTGTACCACCCATTAGTGCCCCCTTGAATTTTCTGGCCTTGCCTTTGAGTTCAGCCTGGGATTCTGATGACACCAATTGCCCAATTGCCCAGCACGGCTTCCATTAGCTGTGAGCATTTGCCCTCTCCTCCCTCAAAAAGACCCTGCACCCAGGGAAGTGAATGTCAAAACACTAGACCTGTTGCAGAGCCCCCCTTCTCCCCTCACTTAAGAGTTCTCAGAGGTCAAAAGAAAATCGACTTAAATGTTTCCCAGTCAAGTGTGCAGCCCTCACAGCATTCCACAATGGACCCACGGTGGGAGCTTTCCACACCTTCCCCAGCCGCTGGCCGCACAAATTGATCTAATATTGACTTCCCTGGGGTTTGTCTCAAGCCATTGTAGTCCAGAGCAGCAGAGTGCATCCTCCATTAGTTGGAATTAGTGGTTAAAGCTCCAGCTTATTTTTTTTTTCTTCCAATGTGAAGGAAAAGGAGTTTCTCTGTGGAGAAGAGAATTGAGTGGAACACTCACTTTGAGTCCTTTCTCCCCCCCTCAGGGTTTGTAGGTTGTGATTGATGAAGTCAGTTTTCAATAAAGCCCCTAACTGAACAGACAAATATCTAGAAATAAGTTCAAAGAAGGATGGAGGGAAGAAAGGCTCACACCATAAATCATTCATGGGATTCCCTGCCTGAGCAGAACAGAACCACATGGCTGCTTCCTCAAAATTACCAGCTGCAGAGACCATGGGCATGAGCTCCATGGGCTAGTGTTACAGGTGAATAGACTGAGGCATGTGGAAGAAAAGCAAGGGATATGTGAGTCTCCAACCTCCAGGCTGGAGTCTTGATGTATCCACTGTGTCAGCTCCAGTGCTCTGGAGACTGCCTACCTCACATACTGCTGTTACCTGAAGCTATGTTCCCTCTCAATAGGACAACATTCCTTTCCCCAGGCTACGGAGAAGCTGGCTGAAAATATGCATAGTAATGTGCCTTGAAGAACCTAGCATTGAACTTCACAGATTGACATCAGATATACTTATTGACTGAACTTGTCGTTTTTGATGATGGATGGAGTTTTATTTGATAATTTGGGCTATTTTTGGTGCCTCTTCATGAAATTGTCATGGTTAGTTTTAAATGTTGGCTTACAACGTAGAATCACGGCGGGGGGGGGGGGGGAGATAGTCATAATGAGGAATTATCTATAAGATAAGGTTGGCCTGTGGATATATCTTTGGGGGGACTGTTTTGTGTGTTAATTGAAGTGGAAAAATCCATTCTGAATATAGGAGGCACCATTTCATGGGCTGTACCCTGAGCAGTGTAAGAGTGAAGGAAGCTAGCTGAGGGAGTGAGCAGGTTGCCCAGGTGCATTTGTTTCTCTTTACTCTTGACTGAATGTGTTTGTCAGCTATCTCCAGCTCCAGCATCTCTGACTTTTCTGCTATGATGCCCTGTAACCTGAAATTGTAAGCTAAATAATCATTCCCTGACTCCAAGCTGGGTTTGTACAGGAAAGCTGACGGATGAGAGGAACTGGAAGACACCCGTGGCATCTGGCTCTCCCTCAGTTCCAGTTCCCTTCACAATCCTGCAAAAGGTGGCCATGGCTGATCCCAACGTGACTTGTAAGCTTTAAGAAGGAGACTTGGAGCCTAGAAACTCTATGCACTCACTGATGCTCATGCAGCCATTGAATAGCAAAGTCTTCTGCTAACCCTTGAGTTCCAGGGTGAGTCTCTTCCAAATGGATCATAAGAGAGGGTGTGGGGAGCCATGCTTTTCTGTGATTTCTAACTCCTTTCTGGATGTAATTTCCAGTCAACAGATCAAGTAAAATATTCACCATCAAAATGTAATGCATTTGTAAACAAGAAGCTAATTAACCTATCAAACCCAGCACAGAGAGGGTTGTTTTGGAGTTCCTGAAGCAGTTTCCTTTTATCTCATTTGTTCCTAGAAATGGGCCTGTGAGTGATTTGGGTCTAAAATGTCCCCCACAGGCCATGTGTTTGAGCACTTGGTCTCCAGCTGGTGGCACAGCTTTTGGAAGGTTGTGGAGCCTTTATAGGGGGAGCATTGCTGGAGGAAGTGGGCTTTACAGCCTAGCTACCTCCTGCCTGCTCTCCTTCCTGGTTGCACATGCGCCAACCTTCTTTATGCCATTGCTGCCATGCCTTCCCTGCCGTGAAAGACGATATCCTTTCTTACGTCAAGAGCCAAAGTCAACGCCTCCTCTCTTAAGTGGCCTGTGTCAGACATTTTGTCATAGCAATGAGAAAAGGAACTAACACAACCTGAGAAGGGGGAGGGAGGAGGAGGGGGGGGAAGGGGAGGAGGAAGAGGAGAAGGGGGGAAGGGGAGGAGGAGGAGGGGGGAGGGGAGGAGGAGGAGGAGGAGAAAGGAGGGGAGGAGGAGAAGTTGTTACTGTTATATTATTCAAATTTTTAAAAAGTGGAGAAGACTCCAAGTGGGAAAATGTCTTGTTTGGGTGCACATAGGTGTAGCTAGAGTTTTCCTGGTCCTGCCTGGCCCATAGTCAGGACAAATCTCTCTCACCCGCCAGTCCTGCAGCTGCTCAGACCCAACCAAGTAAACACACAGAGACTTATATTACTTATAAACTGTTTGGCCTAATGGCTCAAGCTTCTTGCTAGCTGTTCTTATATCTTAAATTAACCCTTTTTCTATTAATCTATAAGTTGCCACGTGGCTTGTGGCTTACCGGTATCTTAACATCTTCTCATGGCAGCGGCTGGTAGAGTCTCTGTGACTCAACCTTACACTTCCCAGAATTTTCCTCTCTCCTTGTCCCGCCTATACTTCCTGCCTGGCTACTGGTCGATCAGTGTTTTATTTATTAACCAATCAGAGCAACATATTTAACAAACAGAACATCCCACAGCACATAGGCTGTAAAATTGTAATCTATGTTCAAATCTGCCCTACAAAGCTTCTTGTTTTCTATTACACCTGATTGTATCCAGTAGTGCGTATACTTAAGTAGCAATTGTCTATGACATTATTTAATATTATTCAGTTCCTGCATTGTGCCAGATTATGCCAGGTGAATGTGATTAAATAATTTATTAAATATTCCAATATACTAAATATGCAGATTGTTTTAATCAACTAAAAAGACACGAGATTCTACTAGTGAAAATAATATGAGATAAATAATAACAAATTCTCTGCTTCTGTTTTATATGAGTCACTAGTTGACTCTGCAGCCAATTTATCTCATCACTCTAAGCCTCAGTTTTTCATATTTCTGTACCAAAAGTAGTAGCAGAACCTAGCTCAGGAGATTTTAAGGAATGCAAAATAGGTTAAAATGTATGCAGTGCTTACAGTAATTATTCAATGAATGCTAGCTATTCATACTCTATACTAACCTTCACATAAGGACTAACTCTCTTCAATTCTTTCCTGAGCTCACACACTTAGGTTGGGTTGTTATGTGCCTTTTCCTGGGGAGGCATGAACTTTCTTCTTCACTCAAGGTAGGGTAGCAATTATATGCAAAATGCCTATTCCAGGTTTCTGAGTCTTAGAAGTTTCCATTCTCCCTCTAGAAGAACATGGCCATACACAACAGGCACACTGCATCCATCTACTTGTTTGGGAAGCTATCAGTCTCCATCTGTAGCTATGCTTTGTGGAATGGGCCCCACATATTTTGAAATTGCTTACATACTGATTATGTCCCATCTTCTTGATCTCTTATATTTGAAGGCCCTCCCACCCCCAAAATAGTCCTGAATTACTCCTAAGCCATATTTCATCTTCCCCTTCCATGTTGGAGACGTAATCTAGGACTTTTATATGAGGGCTATGGGTAGGGAATCTTTGAGTCCAGCTAGCCCCCTTATACATTCATAGGCCATGGCCCATGTTTGTAAGGATATGAACAAGGGCCAGGATGGTTGGGGAGGGAAAAGTTTTGCTTTCTTATATTGATTGCTTTTGGTTACACACTGGGGTGTATAAGGATATGCAATTGAAGCTGCCATTATATTAAAAAAATCAAGACACTCAGTTATGAAACATAGAACATATAATTAACTTTATTGAGCAGAACAAAGCGTTTTATAAAAACTCACTTAGACTGAATTAATATAAGGATGCTTAGCATAATGTGTATAGTTCAAATTACTGCCTACTAATCATTAAGCAGTTGAGTGGGAAAGTTGTTAGACTTTCAATCTGCAAGCACAGGAAGCAAAGGCCTGTTTTCACTGTCTAATGATCAGATAGAACACACACTTGTCCGACCAAGGGGTGTGAGGTGCACATCAGCTTCTGCTCTGAGACTTGGCATCTTAGGTTGGTGGCATCATTCTGCACACCACATTTTATGTCTGACTTCCTGCCCCATACAGCCACTGTCTTTCCATACTGAAGCTTTCCCATACCCTGCTGGAAACAAGGGTCCCCTTCCCACCCAAATCCCCGCACTAATCCTGATCCCCAATGCTGTTTTAAAGGCTGTGATTGGATGACTCTGCCTCGCTGGGTGGACTCCACGGCTTCCACTGTTGCTTCTGCTTGCAATATGCTTTTTTTTTTATTATTACTTTTTATTCTGACAGCTCATGGTCCGTAGTATTTAGAATGTCCAGGATAGCTGGGATGACTGAACCTTCCTCTACACATCCTCTTTACCTCTCCTGTAGCAAGTTAGTCTGAGCTTGTTCCCTTGATGACTTAAGAGTTCCAAAGAACAGAAAAGATGGTAAATTGCAATGATCAAGTACTTTCCAAACATTTGTTTATTTCATATTGATTAATATTCTATGACCCAAACAAGCAACAGGGCCAAACTAAGTTTCAAGGGATGGAGGCACAGATTGTTTCTTAGAAAGAAAAGCACAAAAACAAAAAGCACAAAGTAAGGATTAGTAGGATTTGAAAAATCAGAAAACAGAAAAACAAAACAAAACCAAACCAACCTGTTTTGCAATCTACCAAGGTAAACTTGAATGGCTGTAGAAGAGATTTTTTTTTTTTTTTAATGTTTGGGAACTCTTACCATAGCATCTCTAAGAACCTTACTTAATTGACTTTTATTTAATTGAACTATTCTATAATTACATTCTGAAACTTACCACAGTGTTCTTCAACCACAACCCCACCTTTCCTGAAATATCTATCACAGCTTGGGTACCCAAAGTGTGAAGGCCAATTAGTCTGGTCCAGGTCACTGACCTAATTCAGTGTGAGTCTCCAATTCATGCATACAGTAGGAGACTTGTTAATTTATAACGTGCTCCACTTTAAAAGTTCCCATCCTAACTTGAACCAGATTTTATGTTTTTTTTAAAATGAAGTCTTTGATGTATAGGCAAGAGCTTCGCATCTTAAATAAATAACAGGTCAAATTCATATTTAGAGACATGAACCCAGAGCTGCACAGTTTCATCACTAAGACCTACTTTATGCTGGTTTCTAAATTGGAACACCTCCCAAGGAGCCTGCAGGTTCCTTCTTTTTATGACTCTAAGTGGCTCTGCATGGGTCTTCAGCATGGCCATTCACCTCTTAGCCTGGATCCATGACTTAGCTGTGTGAATGGTTAGGACTGTTCTAAGTGCCCAAGATCCTCCATGTCCCTGAACCTTTGTTTAATTAGTCAAAACCAGACTAATTGGCTTTCACACTTAGGGTACCCAAGCTGTGATTGAACCTTTCTGGCTGGGACTCTTCCCAAGGGCTCTACAGGGTTCCCTTCATCTGGACATTTCGTTGTGTTCTTAAGACACAGGTTTCTATGTGACTTTCTTCAGTAATCCTTACTGTTTTAACATTGAACACAGAGAAAGTGTCTCTGTGACCTTGTTATTCTAAACTTAGCTAACCAATAAACTATAGATATCAAAGGAACGTACTCTATGTGTCTCTTGTCTGGATTTCTTTCTCCTCTGGGCTATGAGTTTTGAGAGACAGAGGTCACTTACAGCTATTGTGATAAGGTTTGACATACATCAAGAGTCTCCAGATAGTTGTTGATTGAATTAAATCTCTTTCAGAAATCAGATTCTTTTATTTTTAGGGGAGAGAACCAATATGCTATTTAATAATAATATGGTATCTGTTATGAGATATTTGATTACACTGTGAAAATATATGTCATTGTGATTGGTTTAATAAAAAGCTAAATGGCTAATAGTTAGGCAGGAGGTATAGGTGGGACTTCTAGGGACAGAGAGAATTCTGGGAAAAAGAAAGGTAGAGTCATCAGCCAGACACAGAGGAAGTAAGGCATGCACAAGAAGAGGTAAAAGCCACAAGCCATGCAACAGCATGTAGATTAATAGAAATGCATTAATTTAGGTTGGAAGAGCTAGTTAGAAACAAGCCTAAGCTAAAGCCAAGCTTTCATAATTAATAAGAAGTCTCCATATCAATTCTTTGGCAGCTGGCTGGTGGGACAGAGAAAGACTCATTACAGTTATCCATGGTTCACATGTATCAGACACTTATTAGCTATCTTATAGCTCATTTAATCAATCTAAAATTTTTATGAGGTGAGACCTAATATTAACATTTAAATATTAAATTTAAGAAATTATAGAAGTATAACTTCTGTAGGTAAATTTCTTGATTTTCAAGTATTATTATTAATACTTGAATATTATTAACTCTCATTTACAAACTAAAACCCAGAATAACTAACTTTGCTAAAGATGGGTATTTTTATCAGTCAGCTTGTTACTAGCTGCAAATATCAGAAGCCCTAAAGTAAGATGATTGAAAAATATAGATGGTTTTTCTTTTTACTTGTAACAATCCCACAAATTGACACCTCTACAAAACTAGTTAACTCAATGGGCTAACAATTTTTCTAGAGCATCAGCTTTTCTACCTTTCTGTTCTAGTGTCCTGTCTGTCATAACCATCTTCAGTCTAACTCATCTAATAGGAACTGAAGTTTCTGGTCCAAATTCACCCAGAACTGCCTCAGCAGAGAAGAAAAGAGGGGTGTCCTTTTCCTTCAATCAACAGGGGAATCTTTTCCAGTAGCCACATCCTGGATTTCCATTCTGAACTCATTGGCTGTACTGGACCACATGCTCTTCTTTAAGTCAATTAATGAGGAGATAAATGAGTTTACATCTCAAGTGCTGCCTGGGGGGGGGGGGGTAGGGACAGAGTCACCAAAGAGAATAGGTTTGGAAACACAAAAATCAATGGATTCCAGTTGAAGGCAGGGGCTTAGGAGAGGATGGAGTTTTAGGCAAGAACTTTCCATTTGCTGAAGTTTTCAAACCAATATTTGAAAATCAAGAAGTATAACTACAGAAGTAGCATTTCTACAATTTTAAAGATTTAATGTATTCAGTTCTTGAGTGTGTGAGGCTTTTGATTAGGTTTTCATCGAATCTACAGATCAATTTGGGGTAAATTGATGTTCTAACAATATTTATTAGAACATTTTCCCTGCTTTTTTTAGGAATTTAACTTCTTTCAGTGATGTTTTGTGAATTTCTGTATAGATTCTGTATGTGCTTTTGTGAAATTTAGTTTTAAATTGTGCTTATTGATGCCATCATTCATAGCACTATTGGTTTCTTTGATGGTCATTTCAATTAATTGTTGCCAAATACAGAAATGTCACTGATTTTTTATTTGAGTTTGATTTCATTAAAGTAACTTATCAAATCACTTTTGAAAGTTCCTTGGAATTTCAATATAACCATGGCAACTAAGAATAAAGATAGTTTTACTGTGTCCTTTTTGATCTACATGATATTTTGTGATTGTTTGGGGTTTTTTTTTGTATTTTTTAAGATTTATTTATTTTGTGTGTATAAGTGTTCTACTTACATGTATGTATGTAGCTAGAGTTTTCCTGCCTGGCCCACAGTCAGGATAAATCTCTTTCACCTGCCAGTCCCACAGCCGCTCAGACCCAACCAAGGAAATACAGAGACTTCTATTGCTTATAAACTGTATGGCCGTGGCAGGCTTCTTGCTAACTGTCCTTATATCTTAAGTTATCCATTTCCATAAATCTATACCTTGCCACATGGCTCATGGCTTACCGGCATCTTTACATGCTGTTTGTCCTGGCGGTTGCTGGCTGGCAGGCTGGCAGGCCGTCTCCTTCTGCCTTCCTGCTCTTTTAATTCTCTCTGTTAGTCCCGCCTACTTCCTGCCTAGCCACTGGCCAATCAGTGCTTTATTAGCAACACATTTGCCATACAGAACATCCCACAGCACTTCCCCCCCTTTTTTTTTTTTCAAAAAGGAAGGTTTTAACCTTAACAAAGTAAATTACATATAATTTGGGAATTTGGGCGTAGCTTCTCTTACTACTTCCTGCTGGAGGGGGGCGCTGTATCTTATGGGGACACAAAGAAAATTTTAGGATCATGGAGTAGTCCATGAGGGTGTATCGTCTGAGCCAGTTGTCTTTTTTTTTTTTTTTTTTTTTTTTTTT